>JAHWFP010185715.1:39620-52384 GCA_023313725.1 Lithobius niger | reverse complement strand
CAAAGAAAACTTCAAGTTGGCGTAAGCGTTATTGTCTCTTCCAAATTGACACTCTCTACAGGATTCTAATTTACACTGGGGTTATACGAAGCATAGTTAAAAAGCTAGCATCACGATGACCTTGAAAATATGCGTCAAGGTCAGTGATTGAATCATGGTTAGTTGGCCCTCCGTTCGCCTACATACCATGCAAAGTTTCATTATCCTAACATTAACCATCTTTGATTGCCAAGGGTGGCCCTTCCTATCAGCCCCACCCTGTATTTATTGCAATAAAAAATAATTATGATTCTCAATAATGGGGAAATCTAACCCTTTCGTGACTGGGTTTGTAGTGTATTAAGGTCGCCTTTAAGGCAGTTTAAGCTACCAAGTTTAAATCCACCCCACTGGTAATTTTTAGTCAAGCCAGTTGGTATATTGAAGTGTCAAAATCCGTAAAAAAAAAATTAGCAAAATGGAGCAATTTTACCCAGTAGCAGATTTTCAAAAATAACAATATTTTATATTTCATGAATGTGTAAAACTGGATTATAATAACCGAAGCAGCCCAGCTCTACATATAAGAAACTGCACAGTGCACATACTTGTAATTCTCGCAAGAGTTAGAAAGACATTTCTGACAAAATTCTTTTTACCATGAAAGTACTACAGAAATTCGGTGTAAATCAGCTGTGTCAAGCATGGGATTAATAAAGTTTATGGATAGGTTTAGAATATATCTGAAAAGTTATACCCATATGTTCAAAATTTGTTTTCAGGTAATGATTTTGGAGTTGGCGCAGCACATTCAAAATTTTCTGCACGGGCACAATCAACCTCGCTTCAAGTCATTTTATGAAGAGATGTTGTCGAACCAAAGAAAGCAAGAAGAGGAGTTGGCCAAGGAACAGCTACGCCAACTAGAACTTCAGAAGCAAAAAGAAGATAAACAAGTAAGTGTCATAGTCCTTGTCTTACCTGCTTTTTTTTCAGTGTGCGTGCCAGTCGTCAGAACTGATGACTACAGTATTTTGACTTTGACTTTCTTCAGCTGTTCCACTTGTTTTTTTGGTTGTGGGAATTTGATTTCTTCTGATACATTCTTCTGGTAATTACATTTTAACACTCTACGTTTCAAAAGCCTATAAGCTTTAATCGCTGGGAATTGACCCACGTTGGCGGCTAGCTGCTTTCTCTGAGCAAGTGGGTTCCTCTCTTGATAGAAAATGTAGGTAGGCATACTAGGTGCTTGATTCCTGCATACGCTCCTCCTGTGTGATGTTTAGTAGCCGAATTTCAGGGTCCACTACCGCAAAGGCTCCGAGCAAGATGGCCGGCCTATCTAGATTCCGGTGCGTGAAGTTTAGATTGACAAGTTTTTGGTTGCGTTTCTGATGTTATGTAGTTAGCCGCAGCGAATTTGGAAAAAAATTGTCATTATTTTCGTGAACAGCGACCTTGATTTACCTTTTACACCAATGGAGATAGTACAACCTTCCACGTATACAGATCAATGGTGGGCGAGGTTGGAGCCGCTGCGGTAGTGGTTCCGACTTTCATTCATCTTCATTCCGTGCGTTTCTAGCCCAGTCTGATGTATTCCTTTCATTCATGGAAGACTATTGAAATTAAAACCTTCGAAATGATTCAACCACGAGAAGATGTTGGTGTACAAGGCTGTACAGAATAACAAAGTTCCTACCAGTGCTTACAAACCTTAGAAGTCCTTATTTTAAATTTTCCTTGCTAGTCCTTGAAATATTTAAAATGCAGAACTTACTCCTTAAAGGCCGGTTGCCACCAAATTAACATCTGCAGCATCTAGCCCTATTGGGTACTCTCTCGCAGCAAGCAAAGAAATGCACATTGCAATACCTTTAAACACAACAAAAAAGCCATGTGCTTCCTTAATTATTTAGTAAAGATTTGGGATCTTCTCGTACAACTGGGAGCAAGCTGTAAAGGTTGATGATATTACTGTCACTAGATGGTGCCACGATATTTTCTTTATATTCTACTGTGGCGCTATCTAGTGGCATTAATATCACTAACCTCCAGGTGCGTGAGGACATACCAAATTTTTACTCAATAATTGTTTGTAGTGTTAAAAGATATTTCTTTGTGCATTCCTTTGCTGGCTGCGAGCAAGTGCTAGAAAGAACTAGATAGCGTTAGATGCTCCAAACTTTTCTTTTGGTGGCAACCCGCCTTTAATTTTATTTATTTATTTATTTATTTATTTATACAATAATTGCAATGCCCTAACAGAGCACAAAATGCAATATCAAAATAAAACAATAAAATCCAACAAAAAACAACAGACTCAGAGACTGCCGACAAGTAAGTGGTTGACAAGAAGCTTTAAGTTCAGCAGCAAATGCCACGTCACTATTTTAAAAAACAAACTCACTTTCAAGGCAATTCCAGTCAATGATGGTACGAGGAAAAAACGAACCAGCAAAGGTATTCTTGTCACACTGGAATCGTTTAACCTTCCTTGCATGGTCCATCCGACTCTTAAAGTCTGGGGAAGAACAAAAACGAGCAAAGTGGCACCATTTAAAATGCGGAAAAAAACATGAAGTCTGTGTAACTTTCTTCTGACCTGCATGGATTGCCACTGCAGAATGTTGCACATGCTAGTAACACAGCTATCTCTCTTATAGTCGCCACACACCATCCTAGCTGCTCTCCGCATCACCCGTTCAACACAGTCTGACAAGGACAACGTGTACGGATCCCAGACAGCACAACAATATTCCAATTTGGGTCTCGTCACTGTGTGGAAGACAACCTCGCGGACCTTGGCACTAGCGTCTTTCAACAATCTATGGAAGAAACGAACTTCACCATTTGCCCATTTAGTCTCCATACCAATCGTATAAAGCCTTAACTAAAGACTGCCGCCATTTTTTGTTGCTATATCATTTCAACGTAAATATATTTTCTTGTATGGTAATCAGAATTCAAAGCTGAAACTCTTAACTTAGACTCAAGGCTGACTTCGTAAATCGGTTGATAAGTTTGCTCAGAAGTCAAGATTCCATTGTATAGCAGTGTGCAAATCAGAATAGTATATTTTATGTTACACATAAAATGCATAACATTATACATTTATATGATCCTGCATGTTAATGAGTAAAACATTTAGGGTTACGGCCTGAAGTCATATTGGTCAGTAACCGAGTAAATGGGAGTTATGTGATCCTGCATTTTCTGTGAGTAGAATATCAGCAGTCACAGTCGAGGTAACACAGGTGGGAAACCACACAAGTGCAAGTTGTATGATCCGACATTTCCATAAATCAACCACTTATAGAGACACGTCGATGGATCACAGGTTGAAAACCGAATAAATGGGATGTATGAGAATTTGCTTTTTTGTGAGTTGAACATTTGTAGACTCTCAGTCGATGTTACGTGGGTGAGAAATCGTATAAGTGTGATTTGTGTGCTCCTGCATCTGCGTAACTAGAACATTTACAAGGACACAGTCTGTGTAATACAGGTGAGAAACCGAATAAATGGGATTTGTGTGGTCCTGCATTTTCATGAGTAGAACATTTGTAGAGTCACAGTCAACGTCACGTGGGTGAGAAATCTTAGGCCGTGAAAAGAAATAAGTTTGTTTCTCGGGTAGTTTCATTGAAAAAGTAACCAGGCCACCAGGCTCTTTATTTTATTTTTTATTTTATTGGAAGTAACTCAAGTCTTACTTTCAACTGCTCAGAACAGTCATCTTAATTTTACAGAAAAACTTACAAAACACTCAGGCTAATTTAGGCTAAATAATACTTATTTTCAGCTAACTGAATCGCTTTTCCTTGTAACGGTAATAAATTTTGCTTGAACTAGCAAATAAAAAGCATTGACAAGGGGCAAATTTGACCACCAGCTAGGGCCTGAGAAACGATATATTTTTTTTTCGCAGCCTTATAAGTGCAATTTGTGTAGGACATTGTCGGTGTCGTACAGGTGAGAAACCGATTAAATGGGATCATCTAGCTTGTTCGTGACTTAAACATTTGCAGAGTCGCAGTCGATGTGACCCGGGTGAGATACCGTCTAGTTTCGAATTGTGTGATCCTGCATTTCCGTAAATATCTAGATACACACTAGTGTGTTGCGCCAAGTTAAGCAACAAAATCACGTCAATTCAATTGTCGATGAGGTAAACCATTGCAGCGCAATGCCATAGCTTAAGAGTAATATTCAGAAGCATAGTTAGACACAGTACTTGGGAAAAAATAATAATGTGGTATAAAAGCTTAAATTGTGACAAAATGGAGAGCAATGACCCACCTGACAAATATTAACTCTTTAAATATTAACTCTTGTAAGAATGTCACCTAAGCGGCTTTCAATTAAAAATCTGACCCTCAATAACGTTGCAAATGTGTTACTAGCTTTTAGTTAGCTAGCTAACTACTTATAGTTCCCTCATTCCCATGTTAATTACCATAGGGTGATTATTCATCGATACCGAGATAACGGGAAGGCTTCGAGCTATGAAATTGGATAAATGGCTGCAGTATGATATGAATTGCATACCTTTACTGGTGTACAGCCTGGAGGTGTAACGGGAATGATGTGGGAGGGCACGTTAAGTTCGAAAGTATTGTGTCTACGTCCAATTCATGAAAAAGAAACAAAATGTCAAAATAAAGCCAAAAACTGGAAGAGAGACCACCAAGGTGAGTCTGGTTATGCCTCACAAAGGAATGATAAGAACTAAATAAAAAAAATTACAACAAAACCAAGAACTGATAGAGGCGACAAAGTTAAGAATGGTTCGGCTCTCAAGCTATTGACGTGGCATATTATTACAGATCTGCAGACTAGTTGAGTCTAATGCGCAGTTTAAATAAAATAAAAAGTGATATCATATCAAAAACCAAAACTGGTGAAAGGGAATGCCATCCGCCAAGTTCCAAATGGTTCGGCACAAGGTTACCAAGAAAATTGCACCAGTACAGCTTCACTTCTTGTTTTCGTTTAACCTTCGAACTATTAGTAGGTGCGATAAAATTGGCGAGTGTTTTGGTGTGTTGGTATCACTCCTATGAAGGGCTGAACCATTTGGAACTTGGCAGTCACTTTTACCAGTTTTGGTTTTTGACATGATACGGCAAGACTGACATACATGCTTTTGTAAGCAGAGAAAAAATATTTTCATGTAGCAAGTTTAATGAATAAATTTGTAGGGATCGACCGGGTAGCATTTTACCGGATCGGTTCCGGATAATTTAATGCTAGCGCCGGATCGAATCCGGATCTAGGTTCCGGATCCAGGCCGGTGCCGGATAATTTACAAAAAAATGTCGAAATAAAGTTGTTTATGTTTTCTCCTTATAAGTTGCAGATGGTGTTAATTTTCGTTTTGTTTTACATAACTTTCTTTCGTTAAACACTTGAAAGTCTTAATTAGAATAATAATTATTGTAAATAGGAAAAGTATTTTAATTTCAGAAGATAGTTACGCTAAGTGTACAGTACAGTATAAGTGCCTATAGGCTACAGCACTCTAATTGTGTGACAATGTTCTAAATTTTGTGAAACATTCAAACAAAGCACTCATTAGATTAATCAATCAGAAAACATTTTTCTAATTTAAGGATTTCTCATTGATTAGCCTACTGCTTCATTTCGAAAAATAATTTAAAGAATTTTGTAACATTTGTGAAACCAGTATACGATATGCATTTATTTTATTTTTAAATTGTTATTTTCTAAATAATACCAAATAAAATAACTTAAAAAATTTAAATACAAAAAAAAAGTTAGAAAATATTTACAGGTTTGAACATGGTTATCACTTAATCATGCCTGGTTTAAAAACATAACCTTTTCTATTCTCCAAAATATTTAAAAATTTTGGTTAATTATAAATAAAATAAAATAATAACATACAGCTGAAATAAAAATTAAAAACACTAAATAAATATTTTAAGATTCAAACATGGTTATCAGTTAATCATGCCTGGTTTTAAAAAATAATCTTTTTCCTTTTCCAAAATATTTTAAAATTTTGTTTAATTATAAATAAAACCAAATAAAATAATATCATAAGGTGAAATTAAAAAAAAAGAAAGACCCTAAACAAATATTTTTAAAGATTTAAACAAGGTTACCAGTTAATTATATCTGGTTTTTGTGTTGGCTACCAGAACCTACACCTGGCATATAAGTAGAGCCATATAAAATAATAAAGCTGAAAATAATATTTTAAAATAATAATATGTGCAGATGTAAAAATATGGGTGTTATCAGATAGACATATCAGGTTTTGGAGTTGGCTAATTATTCCAACAGTCGACTACCTCCTCCAGGTAATCTTCTCCTGCCGATGTGACAAATGCAATGTTTCCTAAGTCTAAATACGAATTAAGGGAGCAGATTATCAGTTTCTCCAACAAAATGAACTTTGGACACTTCAAAGGCAGTTAACATTTACCCTGTGAAGTAAATAATCAGATCTTTTTCCAGAAATTAAAAAGTTCGAAAGAGAAAATGTTCGAAGTTCGCAACTTCGCCACATGCGATAGGGAAAACATCCCAGTTACACGGTTATACCTAATCTATGCAGTTGATGTTTTTTTGCAGAAGCTACGTTGTACTGCTGCCGTACAAGTGGCTTCCCCCCACCAACCAGGGTTGCCACATGCATTTGTTCCTTTTGAGTTTTTATTTGGAATCCAAATGCCATAAAAGCCTTTATTTTAGCTATTTTGCTTGAGGGCCAAATAAATGTTTCTTTTGCCGTTCGGAAATATACAATACCTGAAAATTTGTAGCATTCTTCCCTGAAGTATGCTTCTCTTGCTGGAGTTTTAAAGTTGCGTCGAGACGGCCAGCTTGCGTAACCCCTCCTGCGCATGCACCAGGATCCTCTATAAAAGCATTCGGGCGAGACCGACCCGTCATCTTTTCCCTCCAGCGGTAGCCGCAACGTCTACCTTCAGCTTCTCTCCTGTTTCGTTTCTTCAAGCAACTATCCGAATTTGCAAGTCCTTGTCCTGTTCCTGCTATCCGAGTTTCGACTACATCTCCATCCCGGTTTGAACAGTCCGACTTTCGCTTTCGCTCTATCCTGTTTCTGCTGTCCGACTTCCAAGGTCATGGATTGCCAAAGCACGCTCAAGCAAACAACGCCTTGACTCGCCTTATTGAAACGCCGACTGAATCTCAAGCAACTATCCGACTTTTGACATCAGTCCCTGTCCTGTTTTCTGCCATCCGAGTTTCGACTCCGTCTCCATCCTGATTTGAACAATCCGATTTTCGTTCCGCCTCTATCCTGTTTCTGCTGTCAGACTTTCAAGATCACGGATTGCCAACGCCCGCTCAAGCAGACGACGCCATGGCCCGTTCATAGGAAGCGACGACTGAGACCGGAAACAAGATGGCCGCCCCATCGCCTCGCAGTCCGTCGTCCGTCGATCCTAATATCGTTGTCAGCCCTTCGATTCAAGTGTCTCCTTCTGCATCTCTACTTCCAGACCAAGAAAAAGAAACAGTCTCACAGATCGTCACCTTCTAAATCACATCGATCCTTATCCGAATTTCCACTCGATCTGTCATCACGCTCGTCCAAGAATTCGGACTGTCCTTCGCACACGTCTCAAAACCCGGACTATTTTTTTCAAGAATTCGGACAGTCGATCACACAAGGACCAGTCTCTATCCTGATTTGAGCAGTCCAACTTTCGCTCCGTCTCTATCCGTTTTCTACAGTCCGACTTTCAAGGTCGCGGACAGCCAGCGCCCGCTCAAGCAGACGACGCCATAGCCCGTTCAAAGGAAGCAAGGACTGAACCCGGAAACAAGAGCCTGTCGCCTGTCGATCTTTATATTGTTGTCTGTCCTTCAAATTCAAGTATCTCCTTCTGCTGATGTGGCCAACTCTCATCACATTCTTCAATTAAGAAGTCCAAGAAAAAGAAACACTCCCACAGATCGTCATCTTCTAAATGGTATCGATCTTTATCCGAATTTTCACTCGATCCGTCATCAAGCTCTTCCAAGATTACGGACTGTCCTTCACACACGTCTCAAAACTCGGACTATTTTTCCAAGACTTCGGACTGTCGATCGCACAAGAATCAGCCTCTGTTTGCATCGCAAGTACCCGCTCTAATGAACCGTGTAATACGACAATTCAAGTTCAAGTCAATAACAAACAGGCTACCATCATCATCATTACACAGATCATTCCTACACTAAGACTGGATTACCAACGTCCACATCGTCTCTGTCTTGTCTTCAAGCAACAGTCCGTCTGTTTTCTCCTGTCCCTGTCCTGATTTCATGCAGTCTGTTTTTCATTTCTCGGACAGCCAACGCACGCTCAAGCAGACTATGCCATGCCCTGTTCCCGTGAAACGACGACTGATCCTGCGTTCAAGATGGCCGCCCCATCGCATCACTGTCACGTCGTCCGTCGATGGTTACGAGTTTTTCTTCATCAAGAAGGCCAAGAAAAAGAAACATTCTCACAGATCGTTCTCTTTGAAGACGCATCACTCTCTGTCCGAAATTTCTCTTGGTTTATCAGCATGCTCATCCATCAACTCAGGCTGTCCTTCACACAAGCATCAACGTTTGTCAAGCACTCGCCATAATGTACCGTGCTGTACAGTAATTCAAGTACAAGTCAACAACCAACAAGCCATTTCATCATCATACAACAGTTTCTTCACTCAAGATTGGACAACCTACACCATGTTTCATCATTCCCATCCAAGTTTTCAATTTTCGGGCAGCTCTCCAAGATGGCCGTTCCTTCGTCTTGAAGCCCCTCTCCAGTTGCATCTGCTCAACAATGGTGTGAACTACCCTTCACACGATCTGCCCTGCCCTCAAGTCAAGCACAGTCATTTTTTGAATCATGCTGTCCGTGATTTCAAAAACAAGACCGAGCCATCCAATCTGTAATTGCATTCATCATCCCTTGTCATTCTTACACTCTTGAGCTACATATTCCTCGTCATCTCGCAATCAACACCAAGCTTCAACATGGCAAGACAGCCTCCGTCCTCAACATGAAACTGAAATTGTGGACGTGACACATCTCACACTAATCTTGCTTCTGCATTAGTTTTTTAACGACTCTCACGTCAGAACGCAACAACTCATGATCGAAGAAAAACCCTGATTAATTCTCTTACAAGCCTCAAGCCATCCGTTGCTTCTTGATCCTCATCCAAGCCTGTCTTCGTCCCCGAATATGTCATCCCCCGATCAAGCAGACTGGGTCACGCCAAAACTCAACGGAACCCCGATGAACTCGGCACGCACAACGATTCTTCCTTGCTCAACGTCAAGGACATGGATTCATGGGTGTCATCCATGATTGTCAACACAAAATCAAGCCTCCTTATCCTAACACCCTTATCTTCTCTATCTCTCATCTCAAAGTTCATGAGTTTTTTTCTCCATCCTCATCAAAGTTCCTGTCCTTGGATGTGACATCCTTCGTTACCAGACTACAACAATCCAGGATTCATACAAACCCCGAAGAAACCTTCGCCCAAGATGGTGCTCCTTCACCCTCTTTGCCTTTGGCTGGTCTATCCTGAATCATAATGACTCAGAACCATCGGTAACACAACGTTCCTCTTCAGTCCGCAAGTCAAGAACATGGACTCACAGACTGTGCCATCCGAGCTTCTCAACATCAGGCACTCAACACGCCTCACTCAACACACCGTCACAGGCCAACTGTCATCCACACTTTCTGGGCTGGATTGCAAATTCTTCGCCATCCTCGAACAGGCATCAAAGAACTTCCGTCATCATCCTTGACATTCATCTGAATTACGGATAGCCACACAAATTTTCCATTACCCATCCGCACCAACCAAGAAAAGATGCCACAACCACCCGAAATGCTCCTTTACATCATAAACAACAGTTGCTTCTGCTTCAGCCTACTGTCCCTCACCAGCCATCATCACAGCTAATTCGGAACATTTAAGCATCTCCTTTCTGTTGCGATCGCCTTTGCGCATTGAATCTGCCGAGACTAGTCGCAGATGGTCGCAATACATTAAAACCTGCCGAAAGACTGTCTCGTGGAAACTTGGCTTACGCCCTTGGAAACCCGTCATGTGGTGCCCACCACCACAGAGTGACGAGGTAAACCTTTAACGTTGAAATTGACAGGAAGAGAACACCCCTCACCGATCAGCTGTCCCACACTGACAATCATTACAGCTGCTTCGGACCGTCATTTTTCACTGTCTACTGTCCCTTCCCTTACCGACTTTCATGGCAATCCCTTCAAACTTTCATCTTTTGCTGCCTACGACTCCCTATCAACTATTTTCTGCACTCCAGCACACAGTCGTCCTTCACCACCTGCTGTCCTAGTGAACAAAAATTGCAGTTCATTGCGACTTTCATCCTGCACTGCCTGCTGTTCCTGAACGGCATTCGCGGCAGCTCTTTTTGGCCTTAGCCCTTCACGGCTGTCATCCTTCACAACTTGCTGTCAGTTGCCGACACCCATTCCAGTTTTCAGCCTCAGCATGACACCATCATTTTCCTGGGACCTTCATCCTGCTCTGCCTAAACCCCCCTGAATGACTACGGCTACGCCTCTGCAGCTCATCATCCGACATTACCCGTTGACCTCATCAACTACCCTCACTGTTTCCTGCTGCAACTCGTTTCAAGCCACCTATCCTTCACTGTCATTCGTCTACAGCTCGGCTCCACACGATTGAAAATCCTTTTCCGACACAACCACAGCCTGACCACTGCTCTACAGCTCCGCTGCCATCCTGCCCTTCGCAAACTACCTACCGCAGTCTCAACCCTTCCACTGCGCTGAAGCCGACTGTCATTACAACTTCCTGACACACAAGCCTTCTGCCAAGATCATCGATTGAGTCTTTCACTCACGACAACTGTCATCGTCCCAAGCTATCCCGAACGGGTCCAACAACCAGTTCCTCACTCCACCAAACAACAACATGTCGTACTCAAGACCTTCAATTAGGAACTTTGTCATTCTAACTAACATGACACAGCTGTTATCGAATTTTAACTAGGCACAGCCCTGCAAGCCCACTTTCACTTGCTCAACAGACGAAAAATTGAGCTAAATGAAAGAAAGTTTGGAAAGGGAACACTCTGAATTTCAACCAAAGCAACCTGCGCACCAATTGTCATGATCTGTGACAGCCGCAGGAAATGCTGGTTTCATCAAAAAAAAAAAAGAAGGGTTCCTTCATGTCTGTCACGAACCTTTCCGTTTCTCCGTCCTTCAAATCGGAAACGCAACACATCTCCAATACGACCTGTGCTTCTCACCCCTCATCAAGCAATCATGGTCGACTGCCCATCCACACAACGTTCCTTCCCAGAGTGAGACCCATCCATGGTCCTCTCCTGCCTCACAGGACCATGTTTCAAACCGCCTGCCTTTTCCTGACCCACATAACCGTTTTTCTAACAACACTAACATCCAGTCCTCGCTGAACCGAAATAGAAGCTTGCCAGTGGACCTCACCTGCAAACTTCACACAGGAATGCCACGACACCGCCAAATCAACCAACAAAAGATCCACAAACTACCAGAGGTCGCATCCAGTCATTCTTCTCACCCCTCTCTGAGTGGATTAACGATCACCTTCGCTGACTCAAAACAACTCGGTTCAAGCCTGTCGCCCATCATACTCCCCCTGACCGCAGCATCACTTGCAGTGACAACAACATCAGTGGCACAACACATGAACTCAAGACATGCGGCATCTTCGACCTTCCACGAGTGACATCTGCATCCACAATAATTCAAGCAGCCTCACAAAGAAGTCAGTCAACACAAACCATCACTCAAGACCGACATAAACTCAAGAAATCGGATTTCATGGTCTGAGACCCATCATCACTACCAGACATGTCATCCAATCCCCCTTAAGCACTGAAACAGACACCGACAAGACTGATGTCTTGAAGACAGACGTCCCATGCAGATGTCCTGAAGCAGAAGCATGAATCATTCTCCATCTCGGACAACCACCTCCATGGATTAACTCAAATTGCCAATTTTCTGTTTCATATAGTGCGAAGAGTAATCTTTTTGGGGGAAGCCAGCTCGTAACCCTTGGGTACTTGTCAAGGGTGCCCACCACCTGAGTTGACGAGGTCTACTGAAAATGCTACAAATTTTCAGGTATTGTATATTTCCGAACGGCAAAATACTGTTTTTTTTTTCTTTTTACTTGAAATCTAATTATGGGCTTTTGTTGTTTGTTTTGTTCCCCCACCAACCAGGGTCGCCACATGCATTTTTTCCTTTTGCGTTTTTATTTGGAATCCAAATACTGTAAAAGCCTTTATTTAGCTATTTTGCTTGATGGCCAAATAAGGGTTTCTTTTTCTTTTTACTTGAAATCTAATTATGGGCTTTTATTGTTTGTTCCCCATCCCCCCACCAACCAGGGTTGTCACATGCTTTTCTTACCTTTTGCTTTCTTATTCGAAAAGCAACTAAAAACTTTCTTTCCTGAGGTCAGGAATAACTTTCATGATTTCTTTACTGAGGTCATGGATAAGGGTTAAAGCGACGGGGAATGGTTGTTGGACTTAAAAAATTCGACATCGACGTGTAGCATTTTTTTTGAAACACTCTGTATACTTTGTTGTTGGAGGAGGATTTATCACTGGCAGATTTATTTTTGTGTCGCCATTATTTTTTTCTTCGGGTGAAGGCTGAACTTGTTGCCTGCCATTTCACTTTTGAGGGGGGGGGGGGGGGGGGGGGGGGGGGGGGGGGG
>JAHWFP010185715.1:7775-19558 GCA_023313725.1 Lithobius niger | reverse complement strand
GTTGAGGTGTCCTCACCACGAGCGTCTGATACGAGACCGCGTTTACATTTGTCTTTTTCAAAAAAAAATTTGCAGAATTTGGCAACATTGCAAAAACAGTTCTGTAGCCTACATGCAATTATACTATACTGTTACTCTTAATAGCGTAAGACTTCTAAGTGCTTAATGTAAGAAAGTAATGTGAAACAAAGCGAAAATTAACACCATAGCTGCAACTTATAAGGGGAAAAAATAAACAACTTTATTTAGTTTTTGTGTGTGAATTACCCGGTATCCGGTACCGGCCCGAATCCGGAACCGGTCCGGCACTGACATCAAATTATCCGGAATCGACCCTGAGCCGGCAAAACGGTATCCGGTCGATCCCTACAAAGAATAAAGGCTTTATACAAAGGGGCCCGCTGTAATTACAAGTTTGAATTCAGCAAATAAAAGAAATTGGCTTAGTTCACATTAAAACAATTTCAAGTAGAAAAAGGTTGTCGAGTTTTCAGTCCAGATAAACTCTCTCTAAATTATAGCCGCATCCGCAAAACTACCAAATAGGCTTTACAGTTATGTTTCCCGAATCCTCAAGAGATCAAACCGTCCATCACAAAGAAGAACTTAGAATTTGGTATCCATCCCTGAAGTCTCTGCTTCCACAAAACTAAGTGATCTAGGGATATTTTGATTACATTAAGTTTATAATATAAACAAGAAAGAAGTTGGCTGTTAGGAAGGGAACCACCCTTATGTTATGGAAGGTTGGGGGCCAGAAATGCTTATGGCTTGCCAACCATAAGTTTCTTCAAGCTAGAAGTTAATTTAAAATTAAAACTATGAATTTAGAATGGGGCCCTAAACTAAACTTTTCAATTTAAACTAGTAAAGTACGAACCACTACCAACTACCCGGCATGGCAACTTTCGGACCATGACAGCTCCACTCCCGACCGGCGTGACCACCTCTAGCTTGAGATCTGTGAGCTGTGCTAAGGACTGAGAGCAGCCTGGGGTTTTTATGCTAACAGGCCGGCTCCAGCAGGACCAAGGGCAGACGTCGAGGAAAGCTATGCCCTCCTGATTGGCTGAGGGTCAGGGGAACAATGGAAAGTGGGAGGAGCAAGCGGTTTTACAAACGTCTTGCATGGGAGCCGTTTGAAGGATACTAGGCCTGGTAGAGAAGGTGCAATTTGAGTTTTACTCAATTAACAAAGGAAAAGGTCTTTGAATTAAACTGGATTGAATAATAATTAATAGAAGGATGCTCAGCTCGTGTAGGACTATTAATTGAAGGAAAGCTAGATGGTTTGCATTGGGAATGGTGGTCAAAGTCGGAGTGTGAAAGGAGAATTAAAGCAAAATATTTACAGCAAAAACGTGGTCCGTTAAAACTCGTTAAGTAAAATTTGCTAGGCATTGGTAGTGTTCACGGCACCAATAATATAAATAAAAGGTTATATAATATAGCTTAGTAAGAATGCTATAACGCATTAATTAAGTTTGAAACTATTTGCAGAAGCAGATAATCATAAACTTGTGGAAGTCGTACATCTTTCATAACATTTGTGATCATTCAAATACAAATATAAAATATCGTTCTAAGTGTGTGTAACTGTATCCAACATTTATGCGAGGTTTAGTGCTCCAATTGACACAACTAAGCTAGTGTTTTTAGGCTTTTTGCCTGAAAAGAATGACAAGAGCTATTCACAAGTACAAAGATTTGGAAATTCGGCGACCAGAAGTTGCGAGCGCTACGGCCCAGTTTGAGAGGTTTTTCTAACAGCTGTAGAGAAAGAACCAGATGGAATTTTTTAGTACTGTTGCCGCAGAAATAAAGCTTGGATGTGGGGGCTATTAAGCCGTAAAAATTGTGGTCGTTTTGTCCAATATTTCCGGAGATATACCTTGCAGAAGACCGAAGTCTTTTGGAAGTTGGAGGGGGGACTTGAAGTGGGACTTCAAGAAAATACAATGGTATAATGATGGTGTTTCCTCGAGGTTTTTGATTTTTGGAGTCCGGGTATTCTCTCCAATCCGGTTTTAAGGCTGCCAGCCCTTTACACCTGCATTGTTGACAGTGGATGGAGATGCGTCATTTGAATTCGGGTTTTTTAATTGCCTCGTGGTCGCATTGACTTAGGTGATATTTTTGCTGAAAGGTCATTGTTTGGGTCCTCCATTGTTTGTTGACGGCACCAACTCTTGTTGGGAAGAGTTCCCTTTGAGCTCCCACTTCAAGAACGAGTCCACAAATAAAATTACACTTTTGAAAACTTATTTAAAATACACGAAAAGAAAAAAAACGGAAAAACCGCAGACCTAGAGGCTCGTAGCAGCATAACGGGGAATTCAGACGAGGGGTTTAGCTGCGTTGAACTTGTCCACAGCAGCGTTAAACAAGTTCACAGTTCCCGCGCTAACGACGAAGGCTGAAAGTGCATTCCACGGGTTGATAACACGGTGTGCAAAGCCGTTGCGTCGCACTTCCAACCTGACGTGACTCTTGGTCAATTTCTGGGGATACCCATGAGTCACAGAACCAAAAGGGGTAAAGAATACTCTTGGATGCAACCTGACGCCTCCTTGGAGGATTTGGTATGTTAAGATGTTGTTTCCTTGAGTCCCAACTTTCAGGAACAGATGTGAGACCAAGTCTTCATTGTCTTTCACAGTACGAAAGCCCCCGAAACTGTCGGAACATAAATGAAAACGTGTCACATGGAGGATGGACATCTTGGATCTCTCCCTTCTTGTTTCTGCCAAGCCACGTACGGGGCCTGGACAGAGCATGCGCGGATGTGTGAGGCTGTCGTACAGAGACCTGTGAGAAGCAATTTAGTACTGTAATCTTCACGGTGGTTACTGGAGTAACCAGCAGCAAAACGGAAAAAAAAAGTTCTAACCTACAATGGAAGCATTCTGATGAGTTTTGAGGGACCCAAAGCAATGTAAGCATTCACAGCTTGGTTGTCAGTATCCCCCAAGTGAATGCCGATCTGTTCTCAGCATCCCAAAATGAGATACGATCCAAATCTTGCGACTAACCATTGTACAATAACCTTATTAGGGCTTAACCGAAATACATAGTTTAATTTGAGCAGTCTTAAAACAATTTACAGTAGGTTGGCATCTTGTATATAGTCTGGTTATGTTGTTATTGTATGATGATTTATTTGATTGTGGGTACCTTGGGCAAGACAATTTTGTTGTAATTCTTTTTGTTCAACTCGTTTTTACCAGGTGTCAAGTATTGAAAAAGAGATAATTTCACTTTTGAGGTTAAGGCATAACAACCTTGTTCACTACAAGGGAATGAGGATTTCTCAAGAAAAGGACAGGACTGTCGTACAGGTAATTTAATGCATAAAAATTGCTGTAAATTGTACAAGAATAAATGAAATGCATTAGCAAAACAGCCAAAGTTAATCACTTTCAGTCTTGAAAAGTCCAAAAGGCAACAGAAATAGTTTTTCATTTTCACTTATTTAACAATAAAGCTGTACCAGTTTCAATACCAGTACCGATACCTCAGTGATATCGTGGTATTGGTACCATGACAGATTGTCATGGTGTCATGCCTCAGGGCCGTTACCATGACACTTCCTGGCCTTCCTTGACACGCCTGCAGCTAGCCCCTATCTCTGTAGAGCCCTTAAGGCTATCGTCTTTAGCAGCGAGACATGAGAAGTGTTGCTTAGTCATGGCTGCTTTCACAGCATCTCTAACATGCTGTACAACAATCACATTAAATCTTCAGTTAAGCACCAGCATCGACTAGACTAATCTTCAATTCGTGATACTCCCGATCCGGGCACAAGGGAAGTGTCACAATTCTGGCAACCGAACAGGTGTTGAGAATTATTTTTCAAGATTTTGATGGTACCCTGGAGAGCAGTAAAATGTCGGCTTGGCATGGCGTCGAAGTCAATGATTGCGGTTACGAAGCTCAACGTTTACAGCAGATTTTCGAAAAAATTTAGTAAAATATGGATCATTGGTAGACTGTCCAGCAGTTGGATCACGATTTTGGCAAACAAATTGATCATACGAGCAAGTATTGCGATTTCAAACTAATGAATTTTATGAAATTTCATCATTTTCGTGTCATAACTAAGGATTTCAAGTTAGTGCTAACGCAGCTTGGGCAACACGCCGCTAGTGTAAATAATGTTTGTAGCATTGATTTATAGAGCGATTTCAGATCAAAATTGGAATGAGAAATTTTACCTTGATCTTTTGGGAGACCATTGAAAGTTTGAGCAAGATGAAATTGTTGTTGAATTTGTCAGTGGATAATTTTGTGCACGTTGATGTCACGAAACTGCCGCAGGCGTTTTCACGTAAACGACCTAGCCAGCAAACGAATTCAAACTTTCAATTCACAAATTTTTACGAATCTTGCTTTATCTTTCCTGCTCCAAGAAGCTTGAATGTATCACGGAGAATTGCATTATTCATTTTGGAAGAGTACAAAACGTTAATTTGCGTTTGTAAGTTTGCTCTTACGCTGTTGTCAAGTTGGTTCCCCTCTGGGCTGACGCTTGGCAACGGTTGTCAAAGCAACTCGCCAAAGCTCGTTCTCTTGTGCAACTCTTGGCAACATTCAAAACCATTTCCAGAAAATAGATTTTTTGGTGAATATCATAGGTTGTGCTAACAGCACAGTTTTGTATTCGGCATTTAAGCAATTTTTAAGAAGAATTTCATGGAGCACGATAATTTTGGTGCAGTAAATTCACATTTTAACGTCATAGCTTCAAACTTATCAGCTTTCAAACGTGCACACGCAAGTTTTAATTTGGTTATTGAGAGTTTCAGTAGCTTGTTTGTGGAGTCAAAGGTAGCGATCGCTCCGCTCGCTTCGGCCAGTTACGAGAATCTGTCTCTAGAGGGTGACACCAGACCGCTTGCTATGCGTCGCTCAAATTTCACGTAAATTCCGATCGATATTTCAGAAATGGCGACTGAGAGCAAAATAAACTTGACGGATTTATTGCAAAATTTATTCGAGCAGCAATTGCAACCATTGTACTTAAAACTTGAAGCTTTGCAGATTGCTAGGCAAGATGATAGTAGTTCAGGCGAATTACAGGCGACTTTTTTGGCAGTTCAGGAATCGATCAGGCAGTTGAGAGAAGATGTGGAATCACGTTTTGCTTTGCATTTTCCACCGAGTGGCTGCGATGCTATCGGCAAGCAGACAATAGCAGACGACGATACGAATTCTTCGCCCTCACAAGATGCTTTTGATCCTGCCCCTCCGCAAGGAAAGCAAACAAAGGCCAGTATTCTTAAATTTTGAACCATCACAGCAGTCTAATAACAATAAAAGCAATTTAGGAGCTTCAAAAGGAAGTCAAACTAAGGGAAGTGAAGCATCCACAGTTAGCGGATGGGGCTTTTAGGCAATTCTCAAAATAACAGGGAAAAGAGTGAGAATTCGGTGCAAGCCAATTCTACCCTTAACTGGAAGTTTTAATTTCAGCATTAGCTTCATTTCACATGCAACCTAAGGAATTAACTGATGACTCAAATCTAGCGGAATGGATAGAACAGATGACAATTTTTGTAGAAGACAGGAAACTTGCAGGAAATTCATTACGAAATTTCATGATTGCAAATTAGAAAGGCAAGTACAGGGTCTGGTGGCGCGCGCTTCGTACCCCACTCTCGACTTGGCCAGAAATAAAACTTTGAAGACTGTTTGCAAGCGTCCGAAGAAAGATCAAGACAGGTTGGTCTACATGAGCAGCTGGAAGCAAGAAATGCATGAGTCACTGTTGGATTTTGCCAACAAAATGTATGCGCAGTTTAAACGGGTGAATAAACGTGGAGACAAGCGAGACGAAGTGGAAATGATAATGGATCAAGTGAACGTCCATTGCAGGAATTTCCTTACATACGCTGGGGTAAAGACCTTCTACGCCTTATTTCATACCATTTTACACATGCCTCGCAGCATGAGATTTCCCACTCACCTGACTGGTTTGGTGAGTCAGACGCAAGACCGCTCAAGAGCCTCCCAACCTCCCGCACAAAGACAAGGGGGATTCAAGCAATCAGCGTCAATGTAGCAAGAATGAGGAACCGGCGTCAGTTTCAAGTAAGTCATCTGCGGTCTTCAGGGACGTTTTTATGGGGGGGGGGGGGTGTCTCACACGCACACGCACACGCACGCATGCACGTACGTGTTTGGCCAGTCGGCAAAATTACATAATTTTTGGCCAGTCGGCAAATCAGTTGGAAAAATTATACAAATTTTTGGCTAGACGGAAAATTATGTCGGTAAATTGCTGGTTTAGTTCCCTCCACCTTTTATCCTTCCTGACGTCTCTGGCGGTCGTGCACGACATTGCAAATACCGATTCTGCTTCTCTTACTTTACCTGTCAACGAAGATGAAGTTCAGGGCCAGCAGTCTGACACCGGTACAAGACCGAGGACGTACAGAAAAGCAACCAAGGAATGCTTTAACTGTCATCAACTCGGACATTTCGCTCATGGCTGCCCGAACCCAAACACGGAGAGACCTCTCAAGTCAAGTGTAGCGAGCAGGCCAGCTCACACTCTTCCGATTGCCATGAGTAAGGCTAATTTCTACACGGAACTGGACTCTGGTTCATCGGACTGTGCAATCTCCTCCCTCCATCGGATCTAGCCGGATGCGCCGACTCAGCCGTATGAGGGTTGCGGAGTCTCAGCTCGCCGACGGCACCGTCATGAAGCCAACCAGTATCGCAGATCTCCCTTTCACCGTGCATCTGAAGTTGTTATTCAAAGTATATGAAGCACTCGTTTGCAGGTGTATACTTGGGAAGTCTTTTCTGAAAGCCACTAACATCAGAACCGACTGTGTTAATGACAAAGCCTACTTTCCAGGACACGATGACTTTATTTTTCCTCTGTCTGAACGAGGAGCCAACCAGAACATGCCTCAGGGCAAGCCTATCTGGAGAGTAGCAACTGCTACTGGTTCAGAAGAGTTCAATGGGATGACAGACAGTCAGTTAGTTTGAATTTCGTCAAGCCTTTCTGGAAAAGCACAAGGACATGTTCCCAGGCAAGACAGGACGTGTTGACTGTCATGAATACACCATCAAGAGTCACGGTACTCTGAAGACGAAATGCCAGCGCATTTACCAGGCGAACCCGCAGATTTGTAAAGGAATCAACAAAATGGTCGACGAGCTACTCGCCAGTGATCAGATCGAACATTGGTGAGTGGGGTTCTCCTTTCTTTCTGAAGCAGAAAAAGAATGGCGGAGACTATCATCCAGTTTTGGACTTCAAGAAATTAAATTCTCAGATCAAATCTGTTGTTTATCCGATGATGAGATCGGATGAAATATTCAACTTTCTGGCAGGAGCAAAGTATGTCTCGATCCTTGATGGGGAGTAAGGCTTCCTCCAGATACCCCTGGATGAGAAGACGCAGGACTATTAGGACTGTGCGAAAATGGAAACTTTCAATTCGATTTTGATTTTATTACGTTGTCGAAATCGAATCGAATCTGTCCAAATCAAAATCGATTTTGTGAAATTTTTTTAATAAATACAGTTAAATAAAATTTTACATAAACATTAGAATCAAGCAAAACATTAACTTTAGTCAAAAATTTGTCATGACTTCGTTTTATATAGCAACTATATACGGTACCATCATTGGTAAAATAGTATAGCCACTGCCCTAAAACGTGCCCCAGAATTACAATAGTAAGATTTTGTTTTAGACTTCAGTGTAAGGTTAACAATCAACTAAGGGGCAATTATTAGCCAAACTTGCACAATATATGAAGTTAATTTGACTAAATAAAGTCTAAAGATGGTGCTATTCAAAGGAGGGGGGGGGGGAGAAGGTGGAAGCTTGTTTTTTAAATTGTAGTACCAAAATGTAGTTTTGTGTAGGGTTGGGACGGTTAAACGTTTAAACGGTTAACCGGAATTTGAACATTTAAACGTTTACCATTTTTCGTTTATGTATAACCGAAAAAATGGGAAGAGGGTACTAAATTTGTAAACATTTGGTCTTATGTTTTGTCTCGCATCATACTTAGCTTTTTTTTTTTATTAATTATTTTATTCTGATTGGATATCCATAAATTTTGTTTATATAATGTACAGTAAAACTGAGTTATCCGAACTGAGGTTTTACTGTATCCTATTATCTAAACTGCTCTTGGACAAAAATACCGAAAAACTTTGGCCAAAGAAATCGCTACACTTTCTGAACTGGGCGATGTTGGAATGCTGACAGCCACTGGTTATGCTTCTGCAGTATTTTTTACCCACTCTGCCATTTAAAAAAAATGTTTTTATTACCTTAAAGTTGTTTAAAGTCCTCAAATATTAACGAGCGTCGACAGCGCTCACACAATCCATTGCGGGCCGCCATCTTTAGCTCCTAGCCGGCTGCACACAAAGGACGCGTGCACACTAGCTCCAATATAAACGGTCGTTACTCGCTTTCCGTGACGTCATTTCATGACTGGCCCGACGCGTTCAACAAGCACCTAACACGAATCAACCAATGGCAGCTCGCGATACTAAAGGAGGCAAGAACGCCCGTTGAAACGAAGCAGTTTATTCGTTGAAATTAATGTCAACATCGATGGCAGCCGGAAAGGGGATTTCCCCGGAATTTCCAGCGTTCAAACGCGACAAGATGACGGCCGCATGTTGTTCCATGATTAATGTGTCATGATCGCTTAAACCACGTGCTATTTTCATCACACAAAAATAATTTAACGCTAGTTTTGACGACACAACAAAAATAATAAACAAGGTAATAAAAAATGTTATGATTAGGCCTACTGCAATATTTACTTCCCGCATCGATTGGTCAAATAGACGGGAAAACTGGTATCCGGTGTTTACTACTAGTCCGTTACGATCCGATGAACTTATAGGTGAAGTTAGAAAGGTGTTAACATATTTTTTTCCCCGATAATGTTTTCGGACTTTACCGAATATCAACAATGATCGTTCATAATGCTTTAATTTTTTTTTTAAATAATTTGCGGTACAATTTAAATTTATATTTGGAAATGTAAATATAATGGTTATTTAGTTTAATTTTAGTTAAACAACAATGCAGGTTTCCAAGCTTTTTTTTTAATTTTTATTTTGTTGGAGGGAGGGCGCCGGGCCGTTTAAACGGTAAACGGTAAATTAGGTTCGTTTAGTAAACGTTCAGGCAAATAACCGGTTTTTCCCAACCCTAGTTTTGTGCAATAAATGAACACACAGTTCAAAGTTTAGTTTGCAAGTATTGGAGTAACTTTAGTTTGCAGGATTGTAATTACTGAAACTTGACAATTTTTCAAAGGCTAAGCCTTTTTGATACAAATTGAAAAACAAAATAGTTTAAAATTGAAAAAGAAAAAAATTGAATTTCGAAATCGAACAATAATCGAAATCGAGGTGTTCTTGCCCATGATCGATCGAAATCGAATCGAACCCGAAATATTAAAACCGCACACCCCTAAGGACTGTACAACATTTATCTGCCACAAAGGGATAATAGAAGGTAATGCCTCTCGGCCTCAAGACATCGAGCGCCGCTTTGTAAAGTTGGTTTACCCAATAAACCAAGATTGGAGAGGATACCCGGACTCCAACTATCAAAAACCTTGGAGAAACACCATCGTCCAGCAGCGAACACTTTTTTTTTCTTGAAGTCCTCATGCCAAGTCCCCCGCAACCTCCAAAAGACCTCAGTCTTTTGTCAAGGATACCTCTGAAAATAATGGACCAAATCGACCACAGTTTTAACGGCTTAATAGCCCTACATTCAAGCTTCAATCCTACGGAAACAGAACTTGAAAATTCATCTCCGTTATTTCACTACAGCCATTTGAAAAGTATTCAAACTGAGCCGTAGCGCTCGCAACTTCCGGTCGCCATATTTCCAAAGTGTATATTTGTATTTATTTCACCTTGTTCTTTTCAGGCAAAAAGCCTAAAAACACTAGCGTAGTTGTGTCAATAGGAGGGGCTGTCAATCGGCACTTCACATACATACATAAATGTTGGATACAGACATTTTAGTACGATATTTTTTATTTTATTTGACGATCGCAAATGCCATGAAAAATGTCCGTCTACCTCAAACTTCATTCTCTGCTGAATAATTATAAACTTATTTTGATGCGTTATAGCATTTCACTGAGCTAGTTTATTTAATCTTTTACTTATAACCTTTTGCCCCGTGAACACTACCAATGCCTAGCGATTTTTATTTAACTTTAATTTTACCGGACACAAATTTCGTTGTACATAATTTTGCTTTAATTCTCCATCCAAACTCCGACTTCGACCACCATTCCCAATGCAAACCATCTAGCTTTCCTTCAATTAATAGTACCAAAATATCTGAGCGTCCTTCTATTAATTCCAGTTATTCCAGTTTAATTCAAAGGCCTTTTCCACTTTGTTAATTGAGTAAAACTCAAACTGCACCTTCTCTACCAGACTTACCCTCAGTCAATCAGGAGGGCCTAGCTCTCCTTGGCATCCGCGCTTGGTGTGGCTGGATTCATCTGGCTAGCATGAAAACCCCAAGCCCCAACCTCAATTCTTAGCACAGCTCACAGCCCGGTTGTGAGTGGAGATGCCACGGTCCTAATGTTGCCATGCCGAGCAATTCGTAGTGGTTCATATTTTGATAGTATTTTAGCTTGAAAATTTAACTTCAGGACCCCCATTCTAAATTTATAGTTTAAACTTAACTAAGTTCTTGACTTGAGAATTTTTATGGTTGGCTAAGTCATCAGCATTTCTGGTCCCCTGCCTTCCATAACGTAAGGGTGGTTCCCTTTCTAAAAACCAACTTCTTTCTTGTTTATTTTAAATACAACTTTAATCTAAACAGAAGACGGTTTGATATCTTGAGGATTCGGGAAACATAACTGTAAGGAATAATTGTAACTTAGCTGATGCGGTTCGATTAGAGGGTTTTCAGGATTGGACCCACAGGCAACTTTTTCTAAACGAAAATTTTGATTGAGAAAGAACTACAGCCTAGTTTTTAATTGTACTTGAATTTCAACTTGTAAATTCTTATTTTACTTTCATGTAAAGCCAGACTAGTGAACTTAAATGTAAAGTGTTCTATCTTATTCATTTTGTTGTTATAATAAAACCAAGAGTTTTAAACTTCAAGTTCGTTCCCTAGTGGATTAATTGCTAGAGTTAATATATTATGTAGCCCATTTTTATTTTAAAACTCCAGTTAGCTTTTAACTTATTTCCACCGATGGAGGCAGCGCAAACTGGATAGTATTACTGAGTAGCCCTATAGTTTAGGACAACGACGCTTCCCAAATGCGGGACTGTAGTCAATACTGTGCTTCTTCACGAAAAAGTCGTAGTAAATACCAGAAAGTAATTACTAATAGCCAATGTCAACCAAACATGTCGGGGATGATACAAGCACCTCGGCCGTCGTAGCATCCGTCGTTACAGCTTTCCAGCGAACCATGGAACCTCTCATCGGTACGGTGTGCATCGTCTACATCGATGACATCGTAGTGGCTACACACACCTTCCAGGAGCACATCCAAGCTCTGAAGACGATCTTGAAGCTTTGAAGAAACACAACTTCACACTCAAACGGAGCAAATGTGACTTTTGCTTACCTGAAGTATCAGTACTTGGACTGAATGTTTCAGCCAAAAGCCTTGGAACTCAAAAGAGAGTTCCACCGCACTGAAGAATATCCAAATTCAAGGAAGAAGGTTCAGGAATTCTTGGGATTCGCCAACTTCAGAAAGTTCTTCGGGTCATTTGCGGAGACTGC
>JAHWFP010185714.1:30939-59483 GCA_023313725.1 Lithobius niger | reverse complement strand
CAAGTGGAGAGAGTACAGAGACGTGCAACTAGGCTCATAAAGAGAGACTTTAGGCAAGAGTTATGTGTTACTGCTACACAGAGGGAGCTTGCTTTATTGAACCTGGAGGACAGAAGAAAGGAACACCGGCTTCACCTATTTTTCAATATTGTTAACGGCCACACTATTGTGGACCGAGATCGCTTTTGTGCTGTGCCCAATTTTTTTGGAAGGCATGATCATACTATGAAGGTGGGGCTCCCACACACTCGGAGAGGCTACGCCAGATTTTCATTTTTTGTTGAGACTGCCTTCAACTGGAATGGCTTGAAAGATGACGTGGCTTGTGCTAAACATCTGGAAGGCTTTAAGAAAAAACTTGAGGTGGAGAGGAAAGCGAGAAGTTGTTCTCATAATTTGGCCTAACCATTTTTTTTTTTTTTTTTGTCCTGCACCCTGTGCAGATTGTCATAATGCCTATGGGCGCGACAATTATTTTATGTAAATGTAAATGTAAATGAACCAAGGAAGAATAACTCTCGCTTACAACCAAAGTTTTAACTATCGCTTCCGCCACACGTGAAAAGGTCGTCTGGGAAAGAAGCTGCAGATTTAGCTTTCTGGCACCAGATCAGCTGATTTAAAATCGCCAAAACAAAACTTCTTCCTTGCCTCAAGATCATTATTAAACATCATCATCATCATTATTATTGCTACTTCTTTGGTAACATGTGGTTGGGCCTACACAGCGTAATTTTTAACGTCAATTTTCAGCGAATGAAGATGATTTATTGGCTCTCCTGTTTGAAACAGGGGGGCCAGCCGAAGCCCTGTAGCCTCCATCCACACCAATACAACGCTGGTTTTTATCCCACCTACGCCACCCAGCCAACTCAAATCCCCCCCCCCCCTAGAGTCCGCGACCCCCTCTGCAGCTACTACTCTTCTTCTTCCCCCTCTCTCAAATCCTCCAGCTGCACCTTCTCCCCACCCGTGGCACGTGGACACTACGCTTAGGTGGGTACCACGAATTTTCACAATTGCAGAAAAGTACCCATGAACATTGAAAAAATATTGGTATTATTATTATTATTATTAATACTATTTCTTAATTCATATTTTTAAGTGTTCTAGAATTTTATAAGACACAATACAATGTCTGAATTTAGGGCTTTAAACGTATATAAAAATTGTGATGAAATAGCCGCTTTGATACAGTTTGGTACAACAACACCGGATGCATGATGTCCAGTGTTGCCAGATGTACGATAATTCTGGTAAACGTACGATTATTTTGTGTTCTGTACGATGTACGATAACGCTTGTACGATAACGCAGAATTGTACGATTATTTTAAGATTAATGAATTTTTCCATTTTACAATGTTTTTCAGTGTTTATACTTGAATCTTAACGAACATTTAAAATGAAACTTTAAGTGAGGGTAACAAAACTCGACTCTTCTACGCCAAATCTCTGATGTAGGCAAACCTTCGTTTCTTATTCAGAAAAAAAAAACATAGCGTAGCAAATTAGAATTAAGCACAATTTTTTTTTTTACTTCGATTTAATAGGTTTATGGTTTTTTTTTTTAAATCCTTTCTTCTATTATGCAAAAAAAAACGTGTCTGGGGGATCTAGGATTTGCTAATTATTGACAAACGCAACCGGTGGAGCCATGTAAATCATGTTGAAAGTTTCGTAAGTTTCGTAAGTAGTTAACTTTTATTTTTTTAAGTCGTTTGTTGTTAAATTTTGCACATTTTTTTTTGTACTACAATATTGCGTATTGGCGCGGTATCTTTAAAAGTACGATATTTTTTGTTAAAATACGATAATTTTTGACCGCTTGTACGATAACTACACCCCGGAAAACTGGCAACACTGATGATGTCAAGTGTGTGCCGCTCTGCCTCCAGATTGGACGAGTTTGGTTGTCAAGGCCGACTGAGATAGTAGCTGTGCTCCACTCCTACTATCACAGCTACTATCAGCTACTATCAGCTACTAGGAGTGGAGCACAGCTACTATCTCAGTCGGCCTTGTTGGTTGTTGGCTTGCTTTCGCTGGCTTTCGCCAGGTTCCGCTGGTTCCGCCCATCGGCGTCAACATGGCGTCTCTTGTTTCTGTGTTTTCACGTTGCATCCCTGTTAGATGGTTATAAACTGATTTAAAGTGTATCTGTGATCGTGGCATCATGGGTGAAGAAAGTAAAAATACCCCAAGGATCGATCTGCTGATCAGCAGTATCCAGAAATTGGCACTGTACGAGACGAAATCACGCTATTACTTAGTGGGATGCAACAACAACCAAACCATTTTTCGCGTTTTGAAGATCGACAGAACAGAACCTAGAGATTTGGTGGTTGTAGACGCTAAGGCAGAATACACTGAAAAAGAAGTGCGGGAACTGCTAACAATGATCGACGTTGGGAATCGCCCCAAATCCACTCAGAAGGGTAATTCCGGATTATCTCGCACTGTATCTGCATTCGGACTTGTCGGGTTTGTGCGATTCCTGGAAGGCTATTACATTATTTTGATAACCAAGCGTCGCCGGGTAGCCACAATTGGAAATCATTTTATTTATAAAATTGAAGATACAAGTATGATTTACATTCCGAATGATTCAGTACGATATTCGCACCCAGACGAAAGCAGATATGTGAAAATGTTCCAAAATGTGGATTTATCCAGTAACTTTTATTTTAGTTACAGTTACGATTTGACCCACCCCTTACAATTCAACATGACTCCTCCCAAATCTTTACTCCGTTACTACGAGTTAGAAAGAGCGAGGAGTTTGTCTACAGTGTGGCCAATGCAACAACCGTCTTCTTCAGACGACAGCAGATCAAAAGTTAATTCGAATGGCACAGAAACCGCATTTCCAAATGGTGGGCAGGGAGAGTCTCAACACAAGAAACCAACCCCCAAAATTGGAATTCGGACGAAGCCAAAGAAGAAGTATGCTTGGAATGCCTACTTGCTCAATCTTGTAGAAGACATCGTGCACCCAGATTGGTTGTTATATATAACTCACGGCTTCATAGATCAGTCAAACATCAGCATATACGGACGTCCTATTTTTGTAACGTTGATTGCGCGTCGCTCAAACAAATACGCAGGAACCAGGTTTCTGAAACGAGGGGCGAACTCGGAGGGCGATGTTGCAAATGAAGTGGAAACCGAGCAGATAGTGTTCGATTCTTCGAGGATGTCCTTCGATTCTGGGCGGTACACTGCATTCCTGCAGATGAGGGGGTCAATTCCGTCTCATTGGTCGCAAGACATTTCGAAAATGGTTCCCAAGCCGCCAATCATTCTGGATTTGGGGGATCCATATTGTACCGCTGCAGGACTTCATTTCAACCAACTCTTGCGCCGCTATGGCTCGCCAATTATCGTGCTCAATCTTGTGAAAAAGAGAGAGAAGAAGAAACACGAAAGCATGTTGAGCGAGGTGTACAATGCCGACATTGTCTACTTAAACCAGTTTATTGGCGAAGAGCACCAAATAGTTCATCGTTCCTTTGACATGGCTAGAATCAATAAAGCCAAAGAAGCAAATGTTATGCCGGGACTTGCTAAAATTGCGTACCGGTTAGTGAAGAAGACTGGCATTTTTCAGAGCCAGCCCAATTTCTTTTGCCACAAGCTGCGTCCGCACGCTAGATGGCAAGGAATGCAAGTCAGAGAGGTAGATGGGTGTATCAAGCAAACTGGAGTAGTACGTGTCAACTGCGTGGATTGTCTAGATCGTACAAACACGGCTCAGTTTGCACTTGGAAAAGTAGCACTGGCTTTTCAATTGTATGTACTTGGTGCACTTGAAAAACCGGAGTTAGAATTTGAGTCGGATACTGTGAGGATGCTGGAGGAGTTGTACGAAGATCATGGCGATACTTTGGCTCTGCAGTATGGTGGATCTCAATTGGTTCACAGAATCAAAACTTACCGTAAAACAGCACCTTGGACATCTCAGTCACGTGATATCATGCAAACGTTGTCGAGGTATTACAGCAATGCATTTTCGGACGCTGACAAGCAAAATGCCATCAACTTGTTTCTTGGTGTATTTGTTCCTGATGAGAACAAACCGAACATCTGGGAGCTGACGACAGACTTTTATCTCCACCATCTCCCTGCTGCCGGACAACTTCTCTGTCATCGTCGCAGTTACACTCAATGGTGGGAGAGTTCAGTCATCGAGCATCTTCCATTGCCGTATGAAGAAGTGGTGAAAGGAAATAGCGAAGAAGAAGTAGAAATTGTGTTGTTAGCCAAAGATGACGAACGCGTTGATAGCTATGTTGACTTTTATCGTCCTTTTGAACTAAGCGTCATGGCAGATCTTTTTCCATACACGCTCATACACTCTGTTCGTGATTTCATGCCGAATTGTACTACAAATTTCAGCCCATTTACAGTTCGTGTTCGAGTAGGCAAGAGACGAGAGGAAATGGGTGGCAGCTCAGGAACGAGTAATCCATCCTTAACCGGTCAATCATCAACAAGTTCAACAGCATCAAGTAGCACTAGTAGCAGCGCTGAAAGTGGAGACTCGTCGACCACCTCATCTGATGAAGACAGCTTATCAGTATCTGAGCAAAATACTTACAACCACGACGATGAGTATTTTCCATTCAGATCTCTCTTTCCAACTATGAAACAAACTTACGGTATGGAAGTTGTGACACCTAACCAGCATGACATCCTCATGTACAAAAAGTTTACCAGTATTGGGCGATGCAATAATCCACCTAGCGGCGAAAATACAAAGAGGGCATCCACCCATGCTATAACGTTGATCACAGGAAGCGTTTTTTCATTAGACAGCTCATTTAACGTTACTCCTCCTACCGTGCATCGCCAAGCAAAAGAAATCTACAAAGTGTACGTTCAACGCGGTAAAGTCGGAGCGACCAGTGTGTCACGTGCCGATCGTGATGTGTATGAGCGTTATGTTGCCAAGTTACGTTGTTAAATTTTGGCAACAACTTTATTAGAGACAGTGCAACATGTTTGTTACAGGTGCTATTTAAAACAGATTTCAATTAAGGAGTGATAAGGGCACAGATTCTTTCGTCATTGAATGGTGATTAGTTGCTGTAATTTCATGTTCGTAGTAGCTTTAAGACTGCTGCTGGAACTGGCGGAAGAACATGGAAATTAATGTTGATAACAAGTGGAAATGTGCTTTAATTGCCATCATTCACAAGTTGATATTGTTAAGACCACACAAAAAAAAAATTGTTTAGTTTACGGGCGAGGTTGCAAATTGAAGCGCCAGGCAACCAGTCATTTATTTTATTTAAGCCATTTAAAAAAAAAAGAAAGTTTGTTCTCAGGCCTTTTTCTCAAGAAATCAGTGTGGGATTTTAATTTTTTTATTTTTCAAATTATTTTTTATTTTGGGTAAAATAAATAACACTGTCCTTAGCCTAACTCTAACGTGTTCATACAATTATTTAACAATAAAAACGGTAATTTTATATTTCCATTTCTCACTAAAGGCCTTTTTGTTCTGTAACTGCTATTGTTGCCGTGCCGTTTCTTTTAATTTCCCTTCAAAAAATCGGTGAGGGCGCAGCCTGAGAACAAACTTTTTTTTAAATGGCCTTATTTATTTTATTTAATTGACCACATTTCTGTGACATGTAAAGCTCAAAGTTTGAAAAATATCTAGTCAGTCTAAAAAAATACATTTTGCAATTATGTTATTTATGTCATCTAGTATTCAATGTTTTTTTTTTTAGTTTTTGCAAATAACTTCTTACTGCTTTGGGCAAGAGGCTTCAATTTGCACCAGTGAAAAGCTCGATTTGAGTCGGAAAGTGGTATATTGGTATGTCAAAAAAGGTTGTGTTTGGCGAAAATAAGTTATAAGCGTTTGGACAAAGATTCGGATAAAAACTTTTGACACACGATAATATTTAAGGCACCTGCACGTATCTGTAAACCGAATGTTTAACTTTGCGTGGCCTAAACACATTTTTTTTTGATACAGGTAAGGATTTTCATGTTCGTGTACTGGTGGACAACCTTTTGTCATGTCTGAATCTGTCGGTTGCATACTCGCATCCTGCAACGAAATTCAGTATAGTTTATTTATTTTACAGGATTTTCCTGTTATGATGTAAATAATGCTGTGTAATAATAATGTATTATGTTTGTAAAAAAAACAAGGCTATACTGGTGCCATTATTAAAAAATAGGGTAACTTAACAGGGTGAATGAAAAGTCTGGTTCCATTCACGTAGTTGGAATTTACTGTAAGAAGAGATTTGATTAAGAGTGTACGCTGTACAGTTACTCGGGCAATTTGGACATGTGGGAGTTGTTGATTTAGACGCGTGGTCCTTCGAAGGTGTCATGTTCTAATTTCTGAACTGCAGTATGCGTACGGATTGAATTTTTCTGGAAACATAAAATAGGATGAAATTTCCAAAAATATTTCTGGAAAAATTCGAGGCAAATAGAACAGCCAGTCTGCAAGCATCAAGAAGCCTCAAATTAAAGGCTCTTTGTTGGCTCTTTCGAACCTTTCGCATGGTGACAGCTCGGTCATTCGCGACGAATGAGACTAAAGATTGCACAATAGGACTGTTGGTAGCCAGAGCAAGTGTATGACGGAACAATTCGGTCAACTCTCTTCAATGTAGGTCGCAACTCGCCATTTGGCGAATGAAAATCAACAATTGGCGACTTGGAATTTACCATTGCTCGCCAAAACGGCGACTAGCAATAGAGAAAGACACTCAAAGAGGGATATCGCTAGAAACGCATCAGTTCGAGACGAACGATTTGTGGCGTTGTGGCTGTGCTCAGATTTAAAATGGCTATATAACAGCTTTTTCTGCAGTAATACTGGGGCTGAAGAAAATTGTACAATTTCATAAATGCGTAAATTACTGTAGCGAAACCATGCATCGTGCAAAGATGTACTTGGTATGTGGCGAGTAGGCATTGTGAAATGGCGAGTACTTTATGAGATCTACTGGCCAAGTGGTGACTGCTGCAGGATTTACATTCGAGAGGGTTGAATTCGGTGCTTTTGGCTGGGCTATCCCCACTGAAGTATCTTTCTGAATGGAAGGGGGAAGCTAGTTTGAACACACCAAAATGGGTTAAAATACCTTGTGAGTTCTCAGAAACACTACGGAAAAAAATCATTTTTGTGATGCACAATCTGAAATATCGAATATTGGTAAACAATATTCAGCGAATTTTACACAGTTTTGAAGGAAAGGTATCTCGTTCACTTCCTACCAGAGAAATGGTTATCTACCTGATTCAAAGCAGGACGGAAGGTAGAAGAGACGAGAATGCCCTCTGTGGTATTACTAAAACGAGAACAGGAGTGTAGGCTTATAGCGTACCACGTGGTGGATGTGACGCAGTCTACTGTATATAGGAGAGACGAGGAAAGGTGTACGAAATCATGTGAGACAGCACTTGGCAAACGCCAGAAGTGAAGACACAGAAAATGGTGTCGCCGTTCACTACCCTCACAACATCGACTTGAATGGGAGCCATCTAACTTGTAAGATAATTCAATCAAATTCAGCAGGTGCAAAACATCTAAAATGCTGGGCGTTAATGACAATTCTAGCCCATGAAAAAAAGGAAAGGAATTATTGAATTTCCATTGTGAGCCGTCAGTCCTAAACCTCGTACGAAGAGACCTTTTTGAGCGGCTGTGTACAAAATGGAGTGATGAACCTGGCAAGTACCGGAGGCTACGATCGCGCCAACTTTTGAACAGCGACGTGCAAGTGCGTTATGTAAGCCAGCATAAAAAACACAACCTAGAGCCTGATAAGGAAAGTAGGAAGTGAATGTTGCACCTTTCCTTCAAAACTATTGAAAATTCGTTGAATAATGTTTACTAATATTCAATATTTGAGATTGTGCATTGCAAAAATGAATTTTTTCCGTACAATGTAGTTTGTTGCTAAACCGCAAAACTTCACTATTTGGGCAAATTTTTCCATGGTGTCCAGAAATATTTCAATATTTCCAATTTTTCGGAAATCTTCCCAGAAATATTTCCTGACCTACAGCATCACAACCTATGTGTCCCATAATAGGAGTGTAAACTGGAAAATTGTAGATAGTGGTGGCAATGTTTGCCCATTTAACCGGTTACCGTATTTCTGGATGTAGTGGTCAGGCAGCCCTCTCAAATCTCACTCCAAAAGAGTCGCCATTTGGCCAGTAAATCTTTAAAAGCGCTCACCATTTCCTAGTTTCTACTCTCCACATAGCAGGGTTTAAGATGATGTTCTCTAGAGTGCGAACGATTCTCTACTTTGACGAATAATAGCCGATTCTTATTCATCAAATCTCTTCACCTACATATTATGCTGCACTTTAATTTCTTGCTTTTGTAACATGCTAATGTTCTTCACGGTGAAGTAACTTTTTTTCGTTTATGAGTCGGGTGGTTAGATCCTGTTTCACTGAGCCACCGTAACAGAGCCCTGTAAGAATGGCCATCTGGTGAAGCAGCACAACTGAACTGTAACTTCATCCACTATCCAGCCAACCTCACTTTGGTCGCATCTGATAGGATTCGACGCCATTGAGGAACTGTTTATAACATTCTGCACCAGTGGCGTGTACACCATAGAGTCTGACTGGCAGGTGCCAGGGTCCCACCTGCTTTGGGGGCCCCGCTTTGTGTGCTCCGGCCCACCCATCAAATGCAAGCAAACTTAAAAGCAAAAGAATGGCTGAATATATTGGGTCCAAAGTTAAGCATTTTGCGTAATTTTAATGTGGATTTTCAAAAAAGGTTTCTCAACTTCTGGGTGGATTCCCCCCAGACTTCCCTCCTCTGATCGATGTTCCCCCTGCACAGGGACCCGCATATAGAACTGTGTCGGGGGCCCACTGTAGTCTATACACGCCACTATTCTGTACTTCTAACTTCCGAACCCCAGCTTTACAAACGCAAGTCTGTTTTTGCCTCCACGACATTTTGTTCATGGTCTGCTGGCTTTTGCTCAACTTCCACATGTTGCAACCCCAATAAATCAACAAGAATGGCATCCCCTTCTTGTAAAGTGTTTGATTCACTTGGATTTGTTTCTGGTGTCAACAGGTATCTGATAAAAGTTGAGCATCCGGCCATCCTAGAAGTTAGGCTGCCCGGTGGCATAGTCCTGCTGGTAAAATGGATAGGTTACGAGGTACATCCTTGAACGTCTACACAGAGTTGTGTTTGACAGCGATGGTGTGGTTCCCGACCGAGGTACTGAGTCTAGTCCTGGTGGTATTATCCTTACACTTCTTCCCCGAAATGGTATGTTGAAGTGCCAAAATGAAGTTATCTCTTCAATGGTTAATTTCGGGCTACCAGTTATCCCCCCCATAAAGATCTGTAGACAGACTGTTTCGGCCTTGTTTGGGCTCGTCGGTATAGAATACTTTGTGGATGAGAACTAGGCTAAGCCTGCTAGGGCAAAGGACAAGGGAGAAACGAATATGGTTTCAGCAAGCAAAATAGCAAAAACCGAGCCCAAACAAGGGCGAAACAGTCTGTCTAGAGATCTTTGTGGGTGAGACCTAATTGATATTAAATGATCAATTGGTAAAAATTGTCCTAGGCTCGGGTGTCAACCATTCAGTAGAATGGAGCCCCACACAAGTAGAACTCTCTGCTATTTCGCTTGCTGAAACCGTATTCATTTTGCCCTTGTCATTTGCCCTAGCAAGCGTAGCCTTGCTCTCATCCACAAAGTATTCTCTACTGACGAGCCCAAACAAGGGCGAAACAGTCTGTCTATACTTCTTTTTGGGTGAGAGCTAATTGATATTACGAATTAAGTGGTGAGAGGTCCCTCTGTTGTACTCCTGGAGGGATGAGCGATACTGAAATTTCCACTATGCGATTATTGCAGCACCTTGATATGCGATTATTGCGACATTTCTCATTATCTAGGCCAACTGTCCTTATTTGATCAATTGGTTATAACAGCACTACTCCTACATTAAGCTTACTAACTATACATGTTTAGGCCTAGTATACTACTTCTATGCCTAAATGTACGTACGTACATCATAGTCCTAGTTAACGTATTGTTAATACAAAATTATTAACAAAAATTATTCTTATTTATTCAAAATAATTAAACACTTTCAACTTTTTTAAGTATTTGAAATGCCTCATAAGCCACACTCAGAAAAACACCTTACTTAATGAAGTGTGCGCAATCCTAACATTTTTTGCGCAAGTAGGTGACCTGTTAGGATGTGAAAATATTGATATTAATTAATCAACAGACGATCACTTTGTAGTATTAGTTCTCTTAAACTTAACATTGAGCAGCAATTTTTTTCATGTTTGTTAAAAATGTAAGTTAAATGGTTTATTACATATAACTTCAGAACGGGTACAGCTAGAGACTTGTGGTTTGCACCATTGGAAAGCTGGCGAAAAACGATTAAAATGGTGTATTTGAACGTATAAATCGGTCAATATTTAGCGAAATTATTGACAACGTTGCGCTCCGACGTAAACCAGACAAAATGAGCTCGAAATTGCGATGATCGCGAAACATGAAAAGCATTGCGATAACACTATCGCGTGTGGTGTATATCGCAATAATATCGAAATATCACATTATCGCGCTCATCCCTAATCTCCTGACGATGACTTAAATTTTGGTGCCTCTTTCGTGAAACGGGCGTTCTGGTGAGACGATTGTCCCTGACATCCGAAAATTTACTGCCTTTCTTCTCACGGCTGCCTAATGCGTGGCTCTGAGAAGATGGAAGAAGAAAAAATGTCGCCTCCCAACTGGTTCAGGTGTAGAAAATACGGAATTTTGTTGTTCCCAGGTTCAGAATAAGTAGGGGACTTGAACCAGCAGTTAATACCGTTTATGCTGGGTTTAGAAGTCGTACAGGATATTTCCTCACTGATTGGGGAACGGAAAATAATAAATCTCTTGCGAGAATCCGCAAATGGTCCTAGATCCTGATGGGGCCCCCCTCCTGGTGTAGAATGGTTGCGGTGGGACGTGACTGAGACCCCACAGATTTAACATTTAGGTCCCAGTTTACTCTTTTCCTTGCTTTTCCTTTTACACAAGGTACGGAAAACCAGACTTATCAATTTATCAAAGCTGTTTAGGCTTCACTTTCCATGGCTTCTTTGGTTGTCTGGCTGAGTGGTCCCATCCACACGCTAGCGTGCATTGGTACCATCCACACACCATCGTGCATGTAGAGGTTCTGACCAGGAATGACGCTTTAAGCTCTGTTTTGTTTTGCAAGATTGAAGTGTTACGCCGTTACTGCGCTTGCACGATTTTTCAATACGTCCGCATTTGGTCATTCTTGCACCTGCCTATTGACACGCTGTGAAGCCGCTTTTATTAATTGCTTCTTGAGTGAAGGCCTGCCTATGTGGTTTATCTCGTATAGACAGGTTGTCACATCCCCTCCCTCCTTTCCTTGGAGTTAGGGCCTAAAATTTATAACGCCAAACATCTATATTTCTAACAAATTATTTATATGAGAATTTTATTTATACACTATGCCAAAAGATTATAGTATACACAAAATAGGCAAAACACATTTACAAAAGTGTTGCTTTAACCTTGCTCAAAATTTGTCCTCCAATCATGGCTGTTCTCACGAGGGTGGCAAGCAAATAAATGTTGTGTGGGTGGCAGGCAAATGAAAATTGAAGCGTACTATGGCTTTCAGCTGGGCACCTAGCTACTTTATTGGTTGTCCTGCTGAAAACATGTTCATGAAAACCATCACGTTTAAGGCACCTGAAAAGGTACTTTGAAATCCACGACAAGAAAGCACTTTATTAATTTAAACTAAGGTAGTTTTAAGTACATGCCCTCTCTGGGTGTTACGTCAGAAAACCTCCCTCTTTCCGTCATGAAACCATTTTTCTTACATCTAAGGTAGTCTAATCTAATTGTTTGTACTGTCCTCTTTTAATCTGTTGTGAGTGTTGCTTGACACTTCACGCAGATTGATCGTTACATATTTCCGATGAAATTCTTGTTGTATATTGTTATTGATCGTTACATATTTCCGATGAAATTCTTGTATATTGTTCCTGAATGAAAATGTTCGCTCAGTCCTGGAGATACTGCTCATGTACACCATGTATCCAACCGTCATCTTTTCCATTGTCAGGTACTTTTACATTCTCTTTTGGTCGGTCGTTGTCCAAGTTATTTTCTTCGACATGCTCGATTTCCATCCCATAATTATTTGCACTCTCCGATCATTTGGTTTAAAAGTCCTCGTTTGGTGGTGTCATGCCGACAATTGTTTGAATGGGTTGTGTTCCTCCTTACTGGGTTGTAGGCATTGTTTTGATCTGTGATGAAAATTTCTGCTACCTCATGAGTTAGTTCCATGGTAGATGTTTCCTGGTCTTCTAAATCCTTGATCCCCTGTTGATCATGGTTTATTGGACTGAATTTTGTGAATGGCCCTCCAATCTTGTGACATGGCTGCTATTTAAAGCTGGATAGACTTCTTGGCTAGGTTCTCTTCACCCATTCATGCACATCCTCCCTTGCACACAATAAGTACCAAGCCTTTATTTTGACCACTGTCGACATTCGTCTGCTGCTGTTTGGCATGCTTTCTTCCGTTTTTCTGTAATGCAGGGACGAGGTCTTGCTTCCCAAGTAGGATGCCACGGTTGGGTTTTTTCAGCCGTAACCTCCTCCTCAGTGTTGTCTGGAAAGAACTTTTGGTACCACCACCAGAAATTTGTATGCTGCGTAGTCATGGTATGTGCTGTATTTACATGCTCAACGTGGGGTTGTCATAATGATGTCAGTCGACTTTGGACAGATCATGAAGGTAATTGTTTAACGACCTTTTCTTTCAAAGCCTACAAATCATTTTCAGCATCACGAAACTGCATCTGTGCTCGTATGTATTCAAGTTCTTGTCTCCATTTTTCTTCTTCTTTTAATTTAGCCGTTTCCGATTTCGTGTTTGCACTCTTTTGACAGCTAGTTCAATTCTGTAAAGACGCATCCCGTCTTCAGAAAGATGCAAACTTGGCCGTCAACCCTTGTTTTTACTGGTCGGCGCTTTACGTTTGGCCGCATGGAGCCTGCCGTGTTCTCAACCGTGGTCCACCCACTCATCCCGTAGTCCTCTCCTGTTTTTGCGGTGGTGCTCCATGGGGCTCATTCGGAGTTAAGAAACTATGCTCCGCGATGAGTCCGTTTGCCAGGTTTTTTAAAAATTGGTCCTTTAACCTCTCATGATTGGGGATATACCTTTCTGCTCGTCCAGTGAAGGGTTGAGTACGAGCCCTATTGGTCAAAGGTCACAGCATTTTTTTCTACCGGGGCGAAACAGGCGCACACGTAGCCGTAGATAGAGTCCCTCATGCCGCGGACTTGGTTCCTGGCAGGAAAGATGTAAAGCTTACTACTGTCTGCTACTTCACTGTCCGTTCACTACCTCCCTCTGGTGGTCAAGACATGCAACTCGACTTTGTTCGTCTTTTAGCGTGTCGGCTACGTCCATTTAATTTAGAAAAAAAAATTAAATAACAATGAGCACAACTCCAGTGTAACGCCTCTCGTTCTTGTTTAACAATATTCTGTGAATTTGGTGATTGGGGTTGCTTTATGCTATTAAGAACAAGTTCCTCCTCCGTTACCACTCTCTTTCTTTACTGCGAAAATAAAATCGGTGCACAAATGTAACTGGGCTCGCATTCTAGCATTTAGCTTATGTCCGACTTTTGTTGACATTTATTCACACGCGTTGTTGCTCAGAATTTCCCTGCCTGTATATTTGTTGTTTATTAGTTTGTGTCCACGGTTTCATGAAGAATACGTGACTTGCTTGTATCACTCATGTCTGTCATGCTATGTTATCCATACAAAAGCTGGCTCTTGCTGTTAATTACATGAACAGTTCCTTCTAGAGTTTCTACACCTGGAGAAAACAGATTCACTTAGTTGCCTATTTTAAAATAAGGACTGAACTCCTCAACAAAATTTTGGAAAAACTCCATACAAAAATTACCACTCGCTTTCACAATCGAGACAACAGCTTTGTCCAGCGAATTTTCAATAACTTGCTGTTATCTTCGTCGGGCCTCAAGGATATAGCTCGGACTTTCTACATTGTTCACTCCCGTTTGTCTAACTAACGCGTTTGAATTTGGCTAGCAATTTGCTTCCTGTATTTGTGTTGCGAGCGTGGGTCGTTCGTTCCTATTCTCCAGTGACAATGGAATTGACCTGCCAGATTGTTGCTTACTAAATTCTTCACTCTAGGATAGGAAGGGCCTTGAATGTTCATTAACTGCACATTTTTCTTCTTATGCTCTTGAATCGCAATAGATGCAAGACACCTGAAATGTGGATCTCTCCTGGAATTCGACCTAATCGGCGTCTTCGTCTGCTTCCAGCCAATCTCGTGCTCTGTCGACATGCAATGGACTGCTATGTCATTATCTTCAACTTTATTACGAACATTTCCCATATGTTGGTCCACTTTCGTCCTTACTCCTTTCCTCCTCTCTCCAATCTAAACGACATTGCATTCCTTGCACGGCACTCTATATGTATTATACAGTTGCATAGTATTTCTTCTCGCGCCATTATTTCTTCGTCTCTCAATGTTTATCTTTCTTCACATTACTGAGGCTGTGGGTCTTACTACCGGACATCCTTGTCTTTAACCCTTCCACATTTTTCAAATACGTCCTGAATTTTTTCCAAATTTTGCTGACGTAATGGCATTTCACAGTACGGAAGTTGACAACGTTTTTAAAGACTGAATCAACTACATTTTCTGATTTATGTATTTTAGGTCGTCTGACGTGATTGGCCGTTTTTATCTACATAACGAATCGTTGTTAACTTTCTTTTGCCAGATTTTGTTTCCTCGAATTTCTTCAAATCCTTTTCTTCGTATGAATGGTTGAATTTAGACCTTTCCCAATGTTGTGCCAGTTGGTGCCGTTTAGGCCTGTGATTCGTAAATCGTTATAATCCCGGTATTTGCGTGGACGTAGATTATAATGAGGCTTTGGTGGTTCTTTAATCCGGTGGTCATTATCATCGTCCATCTTGGCAATGCATCTTCATGAGTAGTGGCCAAATCTTCTGGTCTTGGTTATTTGTTTGTTTGTTGTGGAACCTTTAACTTTTGCGTTTTTCGTACTGGCTTCTTTATAATTTGCTCCTCTACAGCCGAGCGAATCCCTTCCTATTGCTTCTCGTGAGAGGCCTTAAGATGCTGTATATTTACGGGTCCGCATGACTTGCCTGTCTTCTGGTTTTGTAGTAAGAATGTTTTGTCTGATATCTGATGAGCTGGAGGGTGGTTTTCACGACCAAATCTTCCAATTTGAACGTCCTTCGAGTTTGTTTGGCATTGTAATAATGGTTTTGGCGTTCCCTGGATTTCTTCAAAGACTCCACTGCTTGACTCTACATCTGACTGAATCCTTTTATTACCTCTGCCTGCACTGTGGATTTGTTTTTCTCCTATTCTGGATGTTTTGCTCCTTCAAAGCATCTTGTGGGTGTGTCCACTGGTAGGGCACACTAACCAGCAAGAGGATTCAGCCCTGCAAAAATCATCATCATCACAGAAAGTTCCTTCCTGTGACGATTTCTGCTGGGCTGAATCCTTTTGCTCCTTTTCCCTCACAGCTTAGGCGAACCTCTCCAATTTTTCAGACCAATCTGAATTGTTGCGGGCAAAGCCTCGTAGAATATGTGTGAACTCCTTGTTTGCCCTTTTTGTTCAGTTATTGGCTGGATAATATGGATTGCAGTAGTCAGCCTTGATGCCAAGCTTTTGCACTGTTAGGATCCAAGCATTGTTGAAAAATTGAGGTCCAATCTGTGTAGAACCTGAATGGAATACCCCAATGCGTCACCGTCCAAGAAAGTGCAGAGATCACTTGTTTTGCTTTTGCTGCCCTGAATGGAAAAAAAATTCAGGGTATCCTGACATCTCGTCTACAACTACTAAAATTCAACGAAATTTGGCTTTTATCCTGGGGAGTGGGCTGACCAAATCTGCTGAAATCTTCTGCCAAGGGTATTTCGGTGGCTCCATGTTTTGGATGTGCCCCATTGGTTTTTGGTTAGACGTCTTCATCGATTGACAATTGTTGCAAGTTTTCACATAGTTCACCACATGCACTGACATTCCTTTCCAAGTAACTGTTTCTTGCAGTTCAGAATAGTTTTCTGGACCCCTCCATATCCTGTCAACAAAGAATCGTGAGTCGCTTCTATACAACGGTTTCGAAGGTTTTGTTGAGAATGTTGTCACGAGCCGCTCGTTCCCTCACATTTCTTGGAGTGTATGACAAGTAGACCACAGAACAAATGAAGCTTGCCTGCACGAGGTGTAGCTAGATTCATTACCTCCTCCAGTGACGGATCTAGGGATGGTAGGTAACTGAAACTGAAACCCAATTTTTGGTTTTTAGTGAAAGCCAAAACCGTTTCGGATTTTGTTTCGGTTTTTCGTATGGTGTAGGAAAAAATCAAAGATTGAGTTGTTATTTAAAATTTTTTTTTATAATTATCATTTTATTATCAGCTAGTTATAAAAACAGAAAATAGTAGAGGAAAATGGTGCCAGGAAAATGGTGCCCATGGTCAATGACGCTGCTGAAAGGTGAAAGCAGCAGCGAATTGGAAGCTAGTAATACTACTGTTGCCAAAATAAAATCTAGAAAAATTGGGTGGGGAAGGTGATAAAAACCGATACCGAAACTTTGGTTTTGTGGGCATGTAAAACCGAAACCAAAACTGAAGTCAAAAAAATGAAACCATCTGAACCAATCAGTGGTGACCATATTGCTTAATTTAGCAATCTGGTGCGCGATGTCTTCATCCTGGGCTTGGGCCTTATGAAACTCTTCATTTGAAGGAAAGTTCCTGGGTCGGTTAGTCAAGTTTGTCGCCGTCTGAAATGGCTATGCATATCCTCATTTGGTTGACCTGGTTCAAACATCCTGGAGGTGGCATCTGGTGCATCATGCAAGCTACCCTTCTTATACTTGATGGTATGGTCATACCCTGGAACTCAAGGATCCAACGTGCAAGTCGTCCTACCAGCTCTTTCAACGACTGAATTTTTAAAGCAGCGCGGAATTGCCACTGTAGATGGTGGTCTTTAACTTCTTCAGATTAACCTTAAACCAAAAATCACCGAGCACATCTCAAGCTCTTAGGCCCCATAGTTTTTTTTCGGCTTGAATAAGACGTCTTCGTGCAAAAAATACTGGTGCAAGTCCTTTCCCGTCTTGTTCCTGTAGAAGGATTGCTGCAAGCCCACTTCAGCTGCTGTCAGCGTGGAGTTCGAAAGGTCTTGACATCTCAGAAAGACTCAAGGTGGCTTCAATGAGTTTGTCTTTTAAGCTTAGCAGGGCTTGTGAATATTCTGATGTCCATTTCCACTTGACACCCTTTTTGTGAAGGTCGTTCATCGTCATGGAAAAAGGGAATGTAGGCCCTAAATAAGCCGAGCATACCCAGGATCCTCTTCAACGACTTCACTTTGATTTGCTCCTGAAAGTTCTTAATGACTTCCACTCTGTCCAGGTTCAGACTGATGGATCCAGCCGTGATGGTGTACCGAACATAATTGGCAGTCTTGCCAGCAAACTGGGTTTTCTTGATGGATGCCGTAATGGTAGAATCCTGGAGCATCTGGAGAACATCCACAATGTTTTCCAGGTGAGAATAGAAGTCCTCTGAGAACACTATGGCATAGTCACTGTAAATTATCACGTGGGAGAAAAGTGAGTCATGGAACTCAATGTCCACCTGGTGAAAGATTTCGATGTTCCATTTGGGCCAGTGACCATCCACTTGATTACAAAACTTCCTGATGAGTTATGAACAAACAGTAGGCCATGCTCTCCTCATCGAGTGGAACTTGGAGATAGCCAGCCTTTAAATCAATAACTGTGAAGTACTTACAGCTTTCCCAAGCATGCCTAGCACTTGTGCGGCATCATAAGTTGTGTAGTTCTGCTGATATGCTGCATTCAGCGGACGAAAATCGAGGTACATCCTCTTGTCTTTTGGAGATCCCTCTTACAAGCAAGTACAGCAATGGTGTTTCATTCGTTAAATCCTGTTTGGATGACCCCCTCCTCCAGCCATGTGTCTAGTTGTGAAGAAGAAGATCGTGGATTGGCTGAAAGAATGGTGCATATTATGCTGTTCGAACATATTTATTTTAGAGGCCCGGGCTTAGCAAAGATTGCTACTCACGTTTCACCTCTGTAGCCATGATTCAAAAGCATACCACAACGTACTGGTCATTAACAGTAGACGCCCTACTCACATCATTCAACTACAATCGACAACAATGTCAGGTATCCAACAATACACGTGTAACAAGTTGAGCATCTGTAATGACCTTTGTGGCATGGTTGACTAGCCTCAATGGTACTCTCACATTTGTGCACATGTGTTAGCCCTTGTTTGGATGTCAGCACACGTAGGAATTTCTTCAAGACTTTTCTCAACCTCTTTTTGTGTTGCTCCATGCAGTGTGCCTTCTTTGTGTGGCCTATGGTTTCCAAGTTGCCATCTGCCTGAGAAATTTCCTCGTCCATCTTCTTGGTTTTGAAGAGCCCAAACCTGGTCTCATCCACGAAAGGTGTGATATCCTAATCTTTGGGATATTGCAGGCCTTCTTCAATGGACATCCTGTTTTATGCAAAAAGTCTGTTCCGACCAGAACTTGGTCTGCCTCATCATTGAGTACAAGAAACGTGTGCATCATGGAACGGTTGTTTCCCCAACGTACCTTTGCACGGATGTATCCATTTTCATTTATTTGTCCCGAAACCAACAAAAATACAACACGGGAATCCTTGTGTAAGGCATGGCCCTTACAAAATAGCGACTTCCTTACTTATGCTTGAGAATGTACTTCCGGCAGGCAGTAATGGTACTACACCCTGCGTAGTTTTGGCATCAATTCTTGTCTATGTTTACATGGCATGTCCTTAAAATTATTACTCTGCCCCTGCCGAGGTTTTCCGTCTTCTGCCAGTCTTTACTCTTGGCGGTGACAACCTTATTCTAGCGGTACTTTAAGGCGTCACTTCCTAGTTTTTTGGCAGATGTTCCTTGCACTGGGCACGAAAATGTCCTAGCCTTCCACATGAGAAAAAATCCTCACATTCTATTTTCTTAGGCTGAGAAGCAAGAGTTTGGTCCCCGAGTAGCTCTTCAGCTATCTCGTTTGTTTTTGACCCGGTATGTTCGGCTTGGCGTGGCTTAGCAGCATACTTTCTGCTGCTGAACCCATGCGGATCCAACCCTTGGAACGAGCTCTAGGGTGTGGCAAATTGTAGTGCTAGTTTCTCTCTGTTGGTGCTGTCTGTCACCTTAAAATCCATTTGGTAGTTTGATTGCTTATTAGTCTCCTTAACTGGCCTGTGTCACACCAGAGCTGATGCTACACAGTCCCCGGGATATGGTGGTGGCTGGGTAGTATTAATTACCTCATCCTGTTGCCTTCTGTTGCCAGTTCCTTTAGTATGGCAAACTTTTTGTCCTTTAGGTATGGCAAGAATTCTAGGTGAATTCGGCTGAGTACCTCTTGAATTTTGGTCTGCTCGGGTGCCTGTGGTTCCAGCGGTTCATCACAGGCCTGGATTGACTGAATGAAATGGGAGACAGTCTCATCCTGATGCATGAAGCAGTTTTCCAACTCTGTGCAATTGTTGTGTGAAGTTTGGTGGTTCAAAATCTCTTGTAAATGCACATTGGAGGTTTTCCCCATTGGCAAATGGAGCATTAAACGTCAGCCATGGTTTAACATTTCCTACCAATGTCAACGGTAAAATGGTCTCTAAAAGATTGGTGTTGAGAGCTGGAAAGTCTTTTGATATTTCTGCAGCTCGTCTAAGAATTCTTGAGGTGATTTTAGATTCAAATGTCCCGAAAATCGTGGGGTGGGCCACTTTGGTAATTTGAAGTTTGCTGCATAATGCTTGATTGGAGTAGCATTAGCAAGCAATGAAATGCTGGTATGGTTTCCTGGTGTGAAGACTGATCCCGTCTTATTGCCCTGTGGTGGTAGTGCAGTGGTGGTCCCGGTACCCCATGGCTTGGTGGTAAAAACCCTTGTAACAATCCTGGCCGGTCATTGTTGGGCTGGCATAGCACAAGACTGAAACAGGGCCTCCTTTATTTGTGCAGCCCTGGCGTGCATTGCTGAGCATTTGCCGGGAGCATCCCTAACTATTTGAGGCTTAAACACAGTTCGGGCAAGCTGAAGACATCAGGTTGCGGGCCTGTTTGAAGCTTAGGCACAACTTAGTGGTTGAGTTGCTTTGTCATGACTTCCATCGGCAGCCAATGCCAACTGGATCAAGAGTTTGTACCTGGTCTACATGCCGAGTGGACAAAAAACTATCCATTCTTCTATGGCAAATGCTTCTGACGTCTGAGGTTGATGGTGAAGCTGAGTTTGTTGCTTCCCATCAATTTGTCTCTCCAAAACTGATATTGCGTTGGTTCTTGACATAGACACTGAAATTCTTTTTAGCCTCCCGACACCTGGCACCTGATATAGCAACGATTGTGATGCCGTACACTTACTTCCGGTGGAGGTCGTTGACCTTTCTCATTATTATGCAAAGCAAAGTTGGTGTTTTTGCTAGTCGAATGAGCCATTGGCTCATCCCAATCACGGAAATTTGGTGGCAGAACTCATGTCGTGGAAAGGTGACTTCCGTTTCATCATCATCCTTTGGAAAATGGCCTTGCCTCTGTTGTATTTTGGCCAAAGGTACAGTGTCGTCCAGTGACCAGCCAAGCGAATTTTGCTCTGACCTGGTGGCATTTGCTCGACTTCCACATATTGCAACCCCAATAAATTAATGGGAATGGCATCCCCTTCTTGTAAAGTGTTTGAGACACCTGGATTTGCCTCTGGTGTCGCAAGGCAGTCAATTGGCTGGGGCAGTCTGGCATCAATTGACTGCCTTTGACCCAGGGTTTGCCTCTGGTGTCTATAGATGTCCGTTAAAAGTTGAGCGGCCTCCCATCCTTGCAGGTATGTTGCCTGGTGGCGTAGTCCTACTAGTAAAATGGGTAGAGTGTGAGGTACCCCTTCGGATGCTCCCCAAGGTGTCTTCTAAAACATCTGAATGGAATTATGTTCGACAGCGATGGTGTGGTTCCAAGGTACTGAGTTTAGTGCTGGTGGCGTTATCCTCACACTTCGTCCCCAAAATTGCGTGTTGAAGTTCCAAAATGAAGGTGCCTCTTTAATGCAAATTCTCGGGCCACCAATTAAGTGGCAAGAGGCCCCTCTTTTAGTCCACTGAACGGCAGCCCAAACTTTGGTGCCTCTTATGTGAAACAGGCATTCTGGTGAAATGAGCGTCTGCCTTGCGACCTATTTGTTCGCCCGTTCTTCTCCTGGCTGTCTACTGCTTGGCACCGAGAAGATGGAAACAAATTTCGTCTCCAATTGGTTCTGGTGTAGAAAATGTAGGATTTTGATGTTTCCAGGTGTCGAATAAGTGCGGGACATGAACCAACAGTTAATGCCCGGTTAGAGCTCGTACGGGCTATTTCCTTACTGGGCAGGGGTAAGAAAATGAACCTCTTGCGAGAGGTCCGCAAATGTTCCTAGATCATGAACGGGCCTCCAGGTGTAGAATGGTTGTAGTTGGAAGTGATTGAGACCACACAGTTTAACGTTTAGGTCCCAGTTTACTCCCTTCCTTGCCGTCCCTTATGCACAAGGTACGGTAAACCATTGATCGATTTACCAAAGCCATTTAGGCTTCACTTTCCACAGCTTCTTTGGTTATCGATTTAAATTATTCTCGTTTTGGTTGTATAGCTGAGAGGTCCCATCCACACACCAGCGTGCGTGTGGAGGTTCTGATCAGGAGTGACGCTCTAGCTTCTGTTTTATAGCGTCGGGCTGAAGTGTCTGTGCCGTTACCGCACGTGCGCGATTTTGCAAGACGTCTACATTTGGTCATTTACGCACCGGTCTCTGTTGACATATAGTGAAGCCACCTTACGGGTTGCTTCTTGAGTGAAGGCCTCCCTATGTGGCTTATTTCGTATAAACAGGCCAACACACTGGTTGAAGGTTTTTTCAATTTCTAGCAGAAAAATTACGATCTAAAATGCTTCAAGGTCAGAAATCGTGAAATAAGCTAGTTACAGCCCCCTCCCCCCCTCGTGCTATAACCAGCTAATTTTACGATTTCGGACCCCTGAAACTAAATTGGTGTCAATTCATGCTTCATAGTTTTTTTGGTATCCAGAACATCACAGAATCGATGTGCTGCTTGTCTGGACTCAAGCTAATCGCAATTGTTGATCACAATTTAGCCATTACATTCTTTAGTTACCACATCTGCATTTATTTCATCCAAATCATTCAAAACGTATGATTTGTTTGTTTGCTTGCATGTCAGTACGCCTAGTTCTGCAGAAGTACGGCCGTACGAAGGTGAGAGTAACGTCAAATGAAAGACTGAGCGACAAAAGTGAGAAATGCGATGAAAACTTTTCGTACGTAGACATCGCTAAATGTGCTAGCTAATTCACATACCTGGCTCAGAAACGCGAATGTTTGTCATCCTTTTAAACTTATAGGTCTGCTTTTTGTGTGCATCCAGCCAGTTGAAACCAACCAGATTTGAGACCTGTACGTTGTTTTGCTGATACCAAGAATTTATAGGGTTGGATTGCTTGATACAATGAGTCTGATGCAAAATATGTCATAGGCCTCCTTTTATGGGTTTTTTTTTTGATACCAAGTTTCTTTCCGATTAGTTTGCCTGATCGAACTTTGTCGGCATGAAACAGTTTTCAGAGTTTGCGTGATCAAACTTTATCATGAACAGTTTTCAGAGTAGTTTTTTGCACATGAGGGTCAAAAAGTTACGGCGATGAAAATTGGCCACTCTTAAGTGTAATTTAATTTTCATTTGGTGTTACTCTCATCTTTGTAGATACTTTAGATCTGGAAGAATACAGGTAGAAACACGCACGCATGCACTCGCACACATATAATATGTTTTTAATGATATAGATGGAATTTGGAAAAAAAATTGTTAAAAAGCCATTTGATAATACAAAAAAGATTTTGCTTGTAAAAATCCTATGATATTGAATTGAATTCCATTCTATTTTACATTGGCATTGTCTATGGTTCTCTGCAACTTGCCAATGTCACTTAACGTTTTTATTCTTTCACACATAGTTCAGAAGTTTATACCTTAATGACCTTGAAGTGTTCCATCGAGGTAGATCATTGACGCATGTCTAAATAGACCTCAAACCACTACAGAGTGTGCAAGTGAAAGGTCTGTCCAAACGTTCGAGGTGTAGTTCATGATCATACATAGGACTAAAGAATTCTATGAACATGGGTCCGGAAATGCACCCGACTTAGGGCGGCCCCCCCCCCCCCCAAAAAAAAAAGTCAGGGGTAAAAAGTTGAAATCTTTCGTAACTTAATCCTTCCGAATCAATACAGTTTAGTACATCATTCTTGCAATTGCAGTGCTTTAAGCTAATGTTATTATGAGGTCTCATAACGTTGCGGTTGGGGCAGTATGGGTAGGGGAGACAATTTACTGAAACAGACTTTACATTGCCAATTACTACAGGTACCTGAAAGGTCCGACTAAGCCTTAATGGAGGATCGTAGTATATGTTAAAACAAAACAAATGGCCGCGGACAGCCCTCCTTCTGCAAGTTACATGACTCCAGTAAGCCTTACTGTCTAACTTTCCTGCAAAGCAGATGATGTGGCCAGAAATGATAACGAACTCGGTACTTCATAGCTACCCAACAACAACATTGCCGGCTTTGCTTGGAAACACTGATAAAGCCTAGTGTACAATAGCGGATCTCTTTTGCTGCATCTCGTTGAGCTTTGTTTATTGGCTGCATTTCTCCTGATTTAGGTCACGTACCAACCGGCCAAGTGGGTTTTGGACAACAGATTTTGTTTGACCCAGAGATTTCTTTTAAAATGACGACGCTACCAAATTGTAATTTCTGTTGCTCTGCATGGTGACGCAACGTTTGCCCCCCCCCCCCCTCCCTCCCTAAACCACCTGCATACGGCCCCATCCACAGATTTGTGGGATATCAGGTTGACATCATTATGAAGTAATGAAATTGCAAAAAGGATGTGCCAATTGTAGTGATGTGGAAAGATTAGGTAGGAAATTGTGGGAAAACTTCATCGTTTTACCCCTAACTTTGTGGGGAGGGGGAGGGTACGGTAACTAAAGACGGGTGCATTTCCGAACCTATGTTCATTGGACATTTTAGTCTCATTTTTGATCAGTAACTACACCCTGAAAGTTCGGTCAGATCTCTGTTACACCGTGTATACACACACCTCTTGGATCTCTCGTCACAGTATATACCAAGGTAGCATATTCATATGGAAACAATCTCTTTGCTCACCCTGTATAGTTAGTCTCCCAGTCCTGCACAGTTCACGTTACACACTCTACTACTTGTTGGCTAAATTTTTCAGTGTTCTTCAGTCACGTCCGTTTTCCGTTCATGCCCCAACTGATTACTACTCTTATGGTAGTTAATACTTTAACTACTTTAACTACTTTTTAACTGCTTTTGTTTTTTAATAAGGTGGCTGTAAGGTACACACTATTGTTCAGACAACATGGCTTAAGAAAGGGTTTCAACTGGTGTAGGACAGAGAAGAGTGAAAAAAGAGTACACTAACATCCATATGTGCAGTGACTGTTTAGACTTTAAGCTTAAGACTAACTTTAACTTGAATATCTTTACCTTAACTCAAAGTTGGAGTAACATACTGTAGTAGAGTTGAGTTACGGCCGGTTGTAGAACTACTGCTATTGCTTAAGATTTAAGCCTGACTTCAACTTTATCTTAAAGTCGCACTTTATCATTTAAGTAGCAAAGGTGGTAAAGTCGTTCCCGGACTTAGGAGGCCTCCCGAAGCAGTTGCGAAGAACACCCACGTGTAACTTTACGTTAAAGCTTGCCCTTTAGCTTACTGTATAATACAGGTTATAAAGCCGCCAGACTGGCCATAGTGCCACCGTGCCAATGGCACAGGCGCCCATTGGCTACCATACTTTTGGCGCCCCTTTGGTAGTCCTCCCAGCGAAGAAAAATGAATGGTTTTGGATTCCCTGTCCGCTGATGACCCCTTCCTTTCAGGCAATAATTCCATTCTCTTTTCTCCCTCCCTTTACTAACGATTTTAACACATTTTTTATCTTCCTCCCCCAAGCCCACTCCAAAATTTCAAAAATAGAATTACTGGAAATATAAAATGTGTGTTGAAGAATGCACTCCAAAGCTAGAAATGACGACAGAATATGAAAATAAGTAAAGCTTCTTGAGTTCAACCCCGGACTTTGCTTCTGCTTGGGGAGCTTACAGCGCCTCCCAAACTCCTAAACGGTTGGAGGCACCATCACTTCATTAACGTTTCCTGTAAAACACATGGTGCCCTTCCCCGGTCATTTCGATAAATGGCACAGGTGCCCGTTCCTACCCAGTCCAACTCTGATGGGTCGAAGTCAGACGCTGGCGTGGCTTGTGCTTGTGTTTGTAAGGGAGTGACGGTTGCCCATCACCTTCCATCAGGCTATTCTGTGTTTTCTGCAGAGCTTTTGGCTCTCGGTTTGGCGGTGGAATGGATCCTTGGCCTTCAGGGCACGCATTTCATTATCTTTAGCGATTCCATGAGTGCCCTGGAGTCCTTGGCGAATTACAATCCTCGGAACCCCTTGACACAACGTGTCCAAGCTTTGCTTTCCCGCTTGCCTGGACAGCGGAAAACCGTGCTTTTCTGCTGGATCCCGGGCCATGTTGGGATAGGTGGAAATGAGCAAGCGGATTCTGCAGCAAAAAGGGCCCTTTCTGGCCCTCTCGGTAGGGATCTCAGGCTTGTTCCCTCGGACGCTTTTCCAACTCTGCGTCTGAGGTTACATGCTTTTTGGCAGGCCTCGTGGGATGGACAGGACGGCAATAAATTACGAGTTATTAAAGGCACTGTTGAGGAATGGCACTCGGCGTGTCGCCGCAGTCGCCGTGAGGAGGTGGTGTTGGCCCGTTTGCGCATTGGTCACACTCGACTTACTCACTGTTTCCTTTTGCGGGGGGTTGACCCTCCTGAATGTTATTGGTGTTGGCGTCCACTTACGGTCCGGCACTTCCTTGTTGATTGTTCCCATCTTGATGGTTTTCGTCGTCGTTTCCATCTTCCGCATGACATTGTGCGTCAATTGGGCGATAAGTCTGTCCTCCTGTCCGGTGTTTTTCAATTTTTGCAGGAGGTACAGATGTATGACAAGATTTAGATTAGGGGTTTGAATAATATCTCTGTAATGTGTGGTGCAGTGGCAACCCGGACCACTGCACTGTGACTGAGGTTGGCGCTAATGACCAAGCTGTCGACGCGCCATTAAGCCTCAATCCCCCCCCCCCTCCAACTCTGAAAGCCGCAATGTGACGTGAGACTTTAGCCTAAAGTACGACTTTACCGACATGTTCCAACTTTACGTAAAAACTAAGCACAAGTTCACGCTTAGCAGTCATCCTACAACCAGCCTTCAGGTTTTTAAGAACCAGTCATTCTTTCACAACCGTTTTGTACTTTAACATTGAACTTTAGAACGAGTTGTTCTAAAGTTCTCACTGCACATGCAGGCGCAAAAATGTGAGGTCAGCCTTAAATAATCAGGAGAAACGGAAACAAAACAAGGAGAAATATATACTCGTTTTCATTCTTTCCTTTTCCTTGAGAAGTGTCGTTAAGAGTGTAACTGTTAAGCTTTCGAGACAAACATTATTTACTGTAAAGATTTATGTTTAATCAAGTCAAAGTACAATGTACTACCAGAGCATTAAGGATTACACAAGTTCATCACTCCTGTAACAGTAAAAAATACTAAACATTCATCATTCTTACCTATGCAGCTGAAAATGAAGCAGGAAATATTGCAAACAATGTGAAATCGAAAATAGTGGATGTTTCCATGAATACCAAGAATACGTAAGTAATAAATAAATAAAGTTTAGTAAAAATGGCACATTTCAAACGGTAAGGTCTATTGGATAGGTTATGATTACAGACAATTATTTGTTGGATTTTGTAAAAGATGTAGGATCTCTGAATGTTTCTTCTTTGTGGATGACCTTTCGTAGTAACTTAGTATTCCAAGTTGACACAATTCTATTTCAGCAAGATGCCTTGTTCGCAGAAGTGTTCTCATTTACACAGGAGCTTTTCAGTTCATAAAAAGTCAAAACGAGCTTAAAGCACACTAAAAATTGTAGTCAAGTAGCTAAAAGCTCAGGAGGAGGAGTGATCTCTAGACACTGTTTGATCCAGGTCCTCTGTATGGTTGTTTTTGTAAGACTTGCTCTACATTTGTTAATAATATTCATATGTGAATGATAATATTCACAAGGAAAAGTGTAGGGAAGGGGGACGCTATCACATAATCTAAAAGAAATATTACTTAAACCAGTTGGAATACGGCGGCGGGTAGCTGTGAAATCAGGAACTAAGGAATGCTGTCTTAAATTTCAAGGAATGCTGTCGACAAAAACACCAACTTTCTTTTTTCTTCTTCTTCAAACGAGAAAGTCCACTTAAGAGTTTTTAAATTTAAAATTGTCTTCCCCAACATGTTATTTACTTTGCAGCATTCGGATAAAGTTGCTGAAACGACACAACACTAGATTTTTTTTTTAATCCATTGGAAAAGAAATCATTCTTTTCGTATTGTTCAAGTTTTTTTTCACTTTTCTCACACAACTCAGCTTCACAATGGCGGAGACTCCAAAACTTATTATTCTGTCTTGGAAGGTTGCCTTCATAAGAGTGGATTGCCTCTGTGACAGCGGCCAACACTTGAATTTAAAAATTATAAGAACGGTGTTCTGTCAATTGTAAAAATCTTCTAATTTTCTTTAAAGGATTTCTCATGGTCAGTGATGATGATGGTTTAAGAGTGGCCTCGCTTTTGGTACTGCTTTCCTAAGAAGTTTCATGTCCAGAGCTAAAGGCAAAGAAAGAGAAAAAAAAAATAGCATCTCATTACTCATCAGTTTCTTCCAAGGTCACAAGTGAGAAGAGGAATTAAATCCATCGCTTTCATAAAAATGTAAAGAAAAATTCAGCCAAGGTTTTCTTTCAATAAGAATGATGACAAAAAAAAAGTGATGCGTACGTACATTAAAAAGATAATGAATTAATTTAACCCTTCAGATTCAACAAAATGTTTCCACGTGGTCATTAAGGTTAGTGACCTGACAAGTTAGGGCAAGGTGAATTTGTTTCAAGTTTTTTTTTTTTTGGTTTGTGGTTTTCCTTACTCAGCCTTGTAGGCCATCAAAAGAGCGAAGTCTCTTTATACGAATAACTATGAAGGAAGGCAGTTTTTATGATAAAACAGGATTACGAAAAACTGATTATCTTATTGATTAAAATACAAATCAACAACATGCGCAAAACACAAAGGGATAAATGCCCACCTTATTTTTGAGGGGGGGGGG
>JAHWFP010185714.1:0-30839 GCA_023313725.1 Lithobius niger | reverse complement strand
GGGGGGGGGGACACTGAAGACTAGTTTTGAAAACTGATGTATTCAAACGTTACGAAATGTAGGATCTTGTTCGTTTTACTTGTGTGAAGATGGCATCATTCCCCGCGTTGATGTCAAAATATAAATATGGTTTTAATCCATCATATCACACATTTTTAATTGAATGTATCCAATAATATTTCAATATTCAGTACGTAAAGGCTTTAAAGAACGTCAATCCTGGCCTCGACCCAGCTGTGCACATTCGGAAAGAGAATAGCCTAGGAAATACACTCGTGCTCATGTCAACTTTGGCATGTAAAAGAATCCAGGTATTTCCAGGCAAAATTGTTCCATATTTGCCCCCAAATAACCTAGGCAATTGAAAAGGACGTTAATTTGACTCTTTCTGTTTTAAACCGTCTACTTGCTTGGACAAAACAAAATTCAATTTCATGCAGTTCATACGGTACTATGCAGGCCAACAACATCCCATGCCAATACATGTTTATTTTATTACTTGTTGGAGCACTATCAAGTCTACATTTTTCAGTACTCTTATTCAGTTCTTTATTTAATTAGTATCTGCAGAGATTGTTTAGTGTTGTTTTGTTTCAATATGGGTGGAGGGAAGGGATGATTAGACAACTGTCTCATGTGCTGGAGGTTTCATGTTCATCCTGCCCTTGAGCCCCATATGGATTTGGAAAGAGAAAGCCCCCAAAACTAGTTTTGCATTCGTGTCAATTGTGGCATGTAAACATTCGTAGAAATTGAATAGCAAAATTATCTCTGCGACATTGAAAGTAGCATTAAGCCCAAAAGTATGCCTCTTTTTTTTTTTTAAATATACGTAGAGAACGTATGTACAAATTACAGAAACATCACAGTTAGCATACCTGTACGTCCTAAAGTGGTTTATAGACAACTTGGCAGTTATGAGACACGTAATAATTGCTTGTGACGTAGTAGTAGCAAAAAGTAATAGTTGTTTATCAATCAGCATTGGATACCAAAGGTTGCTCTGCTGCGAAATTGCTGTGCAGTACATTCCTGCAGTAAATTCCTCCAGATCGGGAGTGTTCACATGTACAATATTGAACTTTGTCACTGATCTTTAATAAAAGGCCCTTTGTATGAGTAGTTAGGAGTCAAGGAGGTTAAAGGGGGATTGCCAGCAAATGACAAGCTGTAGCATCTATAGCCATTTACCGCTATCTAGTTCTGTCTAGCCCTTACTTTCAACAGGCGAAGGAAAACACAAATTTCTTTTTACACAACAAACAAGCCACAGGCCTGCTTAATTATGGAGTGTAAAGTTGGTGGCCATGGGCAAGCGGTAAATGCATAACGACATCACGGGCACTTTTTTCCCAGCTATCGACCATGTGAAACGCAGATTTTTAACCGCTAGATGTGCGCCACCAGGGAGCAAGCGGTCACAGTTAACAATATCACTGTCACTAGATGGTACACATCTAGCGACAGTGATATTGTGAACTATGACCGCTTGATCCCTGGTGCACGTGGACGCACCAACTTTACATTCAATTATTAAGGAGGCACGTGGCTAGTTTGCCGTGAAAATGAAATGTCTTTGCACATTCCTTCGCCTGTTGAAACCAAGGGGTAGGTTGTGTATCATTGAGGGCATTTTGCGTTTTGTCGTGGTGTGTACGGGGTAGAATAACTTAGCTGTTAAGTAGGTTAGAGTAAGCGTGTAAAGTCAGGCTTGTGAGCTCAATAAACATAAACGTACGTAGAACTAAACAACGGTAGACGGCGCTAGATGCTACAATCTGTCATTCGGTGAACACTAATAAGAGCATGGGAAGGAGAACTATGACAAAATCCCTACCAGATCTACTAATCAGGGTAGGATGAGAGACTGGACAGCTCCTTGAACGGCAGTCAACCTCATTTTAGTGTTCTGGTTAATATTTAGCCTCCACCATGATTAAAAAATGGTAAGGTTCAAAATTGGGCCAGTTCTGCTACATAAACATGATTTCAGCTAAGTTAAGGCAGCCAGAATTTTAAATGAAGCATGTTCCATGACGGCGGTAAATTTTATATAGGTAACAGCAAACCCCTACAAATTCTTGGTAGCAGTAAGCAAGACACAGTTAACACAAATGATGCCTATGGCTTTATCAGCTGCTCCGTGAAGCTTGAAACTGCATACCATAGCGCTGAAATGAAATGTTTAGCCATTGTAATCAGCTAACATGACTACACCGCTTAGCATACTAGTATAATTGCCTGGGCTTGAAAGAAATATTGGTCCTCCAATAAGTTTCCAGACTTGACAGAATACTGATGTGTGAATAAGTGCCTGGGTGCCATTAGAAACCCATGTTTTTATTTTTGTGCATTGTACTTTGACATAGAAGAAAGCCCACCGCCACAATACATGTTTTATTGTCCAAAACTACCGTACGTATTGTAGTGGGAAGCTACAAAGACATCAGTCCGTGAAATTTAAGGGTTTAGTTTATCAGTTGCGTTTTAGCATGCAATATGCCTATCCTACATTAGCCCTAAAAAATACTATAAGCAATCGTCAGCTCCCATCAGCCCTCACAAATAATAGGCAGGCATTAGGCCTTGGATTAGCACTGGGTTTTGCACTTTACGAAAATAATAAATAAGCCTAGTGAAACTTGTGTAAAATAAAAGTGGTAGACATGATAAGTGTACATACCTTGTATTTCCGCAACAAATCCGCTTGGTGCTATACCATCATGTTCGCTGTACAATCTTAGCTTAATTTCATGGCGAGCAAAAGTTGCATGGCTGGGGCTCTCATAGGCGTCACCACACCACCTATAAAAAAAAACAGAAATAAAAAAAAATAGTGTACATTACAGAAACAAATCAGATGGGATACGGCATTCATTCCCAAGTACGTAACTAAATCACTCGCATTTGTCGCAAATCAGCTATAAATCATTCGCCTCTGTCGCAAGTCAGCTCTAAATCACTCGCATCTGTCGCAAGTCAGCTCTAAATCATTCGCCTCTGTCGCAAGTCAGCTCTAAACCACTCGCATCTGTCGCAAGTCAGCTCTAAATCATTCGCTTCTGTCGCAAGTCAGCTCTAAATCACTCGCATCTGTTGCAAGTCAGCTCTAACTCACTCGCATCTATCGCCAGTTAGCTCATTCAGTCCAATTCCAATTTCATTTCAAATACACACTCTTATTGTGGGTTTAGAAGCAACAAACGACGATTCAGCTACCACCACAGTTTGTAGATGCAGTATGGGATTACTCATAGGGATTTCCTGCGCGTTTAGTTGCCTACATTAGAATAGAAAACGGGATGAACTGAACCCTGGTACTAATTATCTAGTAGGTGAAAGATGTGCCTCTCTATATCACTTTTTGAAAGTTAATCTGTAGATTGAAATTAGAATATGGAAGACACCCAGTTCCTTCCTTTTTAAAGGAAATTTGTTGTAAGTGTTCTGCTGACATTTGTTTTAGGCTTGCAACTTTGCTTCTAGGAGTGGACAACAAGGGCGTACTGACTATACGGGAAAGCAGAAGTTTTTCCGTATGACCTTAAGCAGGAAGGGCATGTAGGATTGTAGGTCCGTTCGACTTAAATATGCTTTGAAAGTAAATTCGCCTCACACAGTCACACCACTAGTCAATACACCATTGCGTCACAGCCACTGGTTTTCATAAAAAAGTGGTTGACATAGCGTACCTGGCTTCGTAGCCATTGCTTCTTTCCACTGCTATGTGATGATGGACACATCGTTCCGAATCAGGTGTGCTGAAGTTCTTGAAGGTGAGCAGAAGAGGAACTCCTGGATCCGTCTGTTAAAAGAAAAAGTAGGCATGAATTTACATAGTTTTCTGCTGATTTAAATCAATAATGACAAAATCGGTGACAATTTGCAATTTTGTAGTGTGAACACAGAAGCATGTAAGCTTAATAATACAAGCAATCAAAACTAGAACGTTCATTGATGAATTCTTGTGTCCTTTGTTTATACCTGTTTGTCAATATCTGAAACTTCGGATTCCCTACTACGCAAATGCAGCAGGCAGTGCGAGATAAATTGACGCAGCAAGAATGCAGGATACATTATTCATCTGAGAAAGAAAAAAAATACATCTTGCCGCAACTGGGAATTGCACCCACAGCCTTCCTTTTACAAGCAGAATTCCAGTACCAACTTGAATATCGCATCGGTGCTCCCGGACTTCATGTTTTTTTCCTATTTTTTTCTCACATATGAGACGATTTTGCTATATTCTGACAAACGTACGTAAATGTTGCAATATGCGCAGGACGCGCGAAAATAGGGAGAGAGTATGTCCTTTTAACCGATTCTATGTCAACCAGTGTTTGACTAATATATGGCACCATTCGACCCTTTACTGTGTTGCCAAAATACTGTATATCAGAATTTGTTCCTAGATTAAACTCGATCCAGCATTAGTAAGAATTCTTACTAGATCCACAAAATAGAAGAGAACATGGTATTTTTTAAGGAATACGAAGTGGTCCGCCAATTAGTAAAAAAAAAAGGCATGATTCTGTGGCCGTAAGGCTGAAGACATGGAGACGGGGGGATACTACAGATTGAATAAATTTTTGAACTTAAAATTAAATTTCAGAAATTTTACGTTTAAAGTTTGTTAAATATTATAACACCCTTTGTCATGCCCACAAAATGGTACAAGTTAAATTAAAACTGTATTATTCGACTTGGAATTCGGAAATCGACATTTCAGAAACAACCGGTGATGAACGAATTACGCATACGTGTTTCTTCGTAATTTTATTTTTTATCGAACGATTTTCATAATTTTTGGCGAAAAATGAGTTTGAACTTTAAGGAAAGGGCCACACTACTCCAAGATGTTGGCTGGTGCTCCAAGTGGAGCACTAATTATTACGTTAAAAAAATGCCCTGGAAGAGAATAGAAAAAAATCGATGCCAGCTAATGCAACCCCCCCCCCCACCCAGCCCAAACCAAGAACTACAAAAAAAAAAAAAGAACAGGTCCAGACGGTTATGCGAGGGTGCAGTGACCACGTCAGCCGAAAGGGAGTTCCAGGGCTGCACTACCCGCTCACAGAAGTAGCGTTGTCTAATGTTGCCAAGGGAGAGATTTTTTCCGGAGTTTGAAAAAGTGATGCATTTGCTGACTGAGTTGTCATTAGAAGGAACAGTCCTGTTTAAAATTCTTTATGAGGTGGATGCATTTTGTAATACAACAATGGGTAAGTGAGTGTTGTAATCCATAGCTAACCATAACATGGTATCAAACCAGCCCTATTACCCTTCGAAACAAGTATCTTTTAAAAGGACTCAGATGCGACACTTCCCACTTTGGGACATTGTTTCACCGTTTCACACAGGAAATCCAACTAACTAACAGGAAATCCAACTCTCGGTATAATGAAAGCAAGCAACTGTACGGGACCAGACAATCCTAACTTCTTCATCCCATTAAAAAATGATGATTCGTGATAATTGAAAGTGTCAAACATGATATTTATTTATTTATTTTGTTTATTTTATTTATTTATTTTGCTATGAATGTACAATAAATGAGAAAAATGGTTTAAAAAGGTAGCACAAGCCTATATCACACGCCATGGCTGTTTGCTGTGACGTGCATATCACATGACTGGGCTAGTCCAATCAGACGGCCAAATAGCCGTTGTTCTCGTTCGTCATTGGTTAACTCATGGTGACGTCACGGCAAATAGCCATTGCGCATGGTTTAGGAAACAAGGTAATCAAGAAAACTACACAACGTGGAGTAGGGCGTCCTCTGCCTACTGAAGCATGGACTGTGCGTGACCTCAGGTCGCAGTAGTTTCATGTCGTGTGTGGACCTCATCTCAAGCCAGCCGCCAATCTCCAGTAGTACACGGGCAACCTCATGCTACACGCCTTGGCCCCCAGCACTCAGGCCCAACCTTGCATACAATTATTGGCGAACTACCAGAAGACAGGCAACTGATTTCGAAAGCACTGCCCGTTCTAGCAACAAAGCAAACTCCAGGGTGAAAGTGTTACCATGCCGACAGGCAACTTTATTGGGAGCATCACGTAACTGATTTTGTGCCCTCTTCACAAAACCATTCATTTAAATCAGTCCTGGTCCTCCCTAACCTCTAACCATTACGTCCTTGGGTAAACAAACACAAGATGTTCCTTCAGGAGACTGTATATGGCGTATGTCATATGGCATACGGCACTTTTAAGCACAGTACAGGTAGCTATGACATGCAGTCCGAATTTCAGGGTTTTCAGGATTGGCACCTTTTTTGACTGCTTAGAAGTGAAACCGAACGTACATTGGCCGTCTAGCGCAGTTCAGATCTCACTTTTCTGATGATTGTCATGTATGAAACTGTCGTGACATTTGAAAATGGCGAACGTTGCAAGCATGGATGCAATAGTAACCCATAACAAGTAAGCAAATAGATTTTCAACAAACTAAAATACAACGTCTTTGGAAGGAGATAGAGTTACAGAGTAGCCTAAGTGGAGGTAGATTTTATTTACCGCTTGGGTGTAAACAAATGAAGTCATGAATGGTAGAGAGAATGAAAATGGATGATTCGATTATTTTATGGGGATGTGTAAGGAAGCGCTTAGCCTCCTGACAAACATATAGAATGCCCGCAGTGGCATAAAAACACAGATTTTCAATTTCTGGCCGTTAATTCTTTAATAGTCACAACAATGAAATGAAAATTGGTTATGTGCTGCAAACGCAGGTGCACACAGAGAAATTGCGTGTAATCGAGCGCATGCGACCTAAATGAAATATAACTCAAGCGGGCATTTGGTGGCGATACCTTTGGCAGTACACAGTCAGAACTGTGAGGGGCAGCACTTCACATGAAACGATAAACTTACTATAGCCTCCACTAGTCAAAACTGCCAGAAACTCGCTGCCGGAATATAAGAAGAAGAAACTCCAGGACAGCGCTCAATGTACAGTACGTCTGTATAATGATCTACGGTGTGTATGTATGTATGATTTATGCACAGTGCACTCGAGCACATCGCTGCACAACATCTTAAAGATTGTCTGCAATCTAATGAGCATTCATCTCTGATTGACCCATCAGCCATCACTTAAGTCAGTCAGAGATACCTGCTCACTACATTGCAGAAAATCTTTAACTCTCCAAGATTGCTGTGACCAAGGTCAAATGGTATTGATGAATTACTAGCCGAATATTTAAATCTATCATTTTTATGCCATTGTGGTCTTCCTAGTTGCCTGTCAGTAGGGTTAGTGTTTCCGTATACCTGAGAATCAGTAATTACAAAAAAAAAAAAATCATTTCGATTTCTAAACATTTTTCAACTGGTATTTCAATTAATTAAAACGTTCTAGCAAGAAGTGTTGGGGCTTGGTTAGCATCAGGCCTACTTGATCGTATAGGCCTAATATATACAACTAATATGACAGCCATAGTGGGTTAGGCACATGCAACGTTCCTTCATTAGACTATGGTGTGAGGTTTCACTAGAATTAAATCAAGTTCAATCCTTGATACGATATTACAAGGCTCACAGCCCCAATGCTACCATCAAGATGTCTAAGGGATAGCTGTGAGAAACCTGATGAATTCCATAAATGAATATTGTTAAGGTAAACTATCACTGTATTGCAGTTCATGTTGTCTACATTTGATCCGTAGAGACGATCTGTACTGTAAAGTTCCTATCGCTAAGATGAGTTGCAGTTGGTGTACCATTCGCTCCCATACACCCCTGCACTCAACACGCCCACAAATGTTGAGAATTTCGCGTCTATTCAAAATAATAAGAAACGACGAAAGTTTTGACCTATTCCTATTGATTTCGAACATTCTAGATGCTCTTCCAAGACACCCCTAAACTGGTCATGATACCGTAATCTCCGGATACCGCCCACTGGTCAATAGGCGGAGTCTATTGTATGTAGATCGACTATTGTCCACGGCGTTTTAACCCAAACTTGCACACGAATTAGTCATCACTACCGCATTCTTTGAATAGCAGAGCTAAATAGATATGTAACGCTAGTTAGTACTGAGGACCATTACAATGGTGTAACATGATGTGGTAGCTAAAAGGCCACGGTAAAAGGCTTCCTATGCAGCAAGATGACCTGATGGTTAGCGCCACGGTTTCACATGCCAGAGGTCACAGGTTCGAGCCTGGCCTGAGCCACCCCAAACGTCTTCGGGAAGACAAGGGCCCTGTGATGACTCGTTCTCACATCGATTGTGGCATGTAAAAGATCCTGTGAATTTCCGATTGAAATTACCTAGCAGAATTGTCCCTCTCTCCTTCTGGCACCGTAGGTATGGCAGGGAGTGCATCAATCCTCCAAAGATACAAGGCTTCCTCCAGTTACTGTGTTTTGACCCTCCCTAGCTAGCTGTCTATGTGTGCTTCTTCATGCCGGCACAGAAGGGTTCAAACATTAAAATTCAATCCACTTTACACAAGCAAGTAAACGCAAGGAAGCGCAAGTAAACGCCAGGAAACGCAAGTAAACGCAAGGAAACGCAAGTAAACGTAACGAAAAAAGAATGAGGAGGGGATCTGCAATGTTCATGGACGGGTTCTCCAGCAGGAATGCAAACCCGAAATGTGGCATTCATTTTTTTTTTAGCAGAGGAAAAATAGTACCAAAGCGGTGTCAAAAGTGTTGCGCAAAATGGTGCCTGTGCCACACATTTTGATCTGTCGACTTTAAAAAGTCCTCGCCTACCCTCTCCACACACATGGCACTGGCACAGTGGCACTGTGGTCAATCCGAGCCTGCTTATCACTCACGTGAACTCTCACTATCACACTTCTGCTTTCACTATTATCATCTTCCTCTTATTTTCCTTTTTGACTTCGTTTACTTTAACCTCTATCTTGCTCACTCATACCTCTACCTTACATAACTCATACTATCGCACTGAGTATAAAAATAAATACTAACAAAAACGTCAAGTGTGCTGGAGTTTGCTGAGTGGCATTGTTCCCTAAATACAATGGTTAAAACAATGTAAAACAATCAAAATGATCGTTTAGGGTATGTGTAAATGACTGCTTGCGGACGATCACTGGATGTCTTGTCACCGCACCTGTACAGGCCTTATGGGTAGAGGCAGGTGAGGCTCCGTTGCATTTACGAGCAGATGAGAGGCTCGCTGCCCTCTGTTTTCGCAACATGAGCAGAGCGCAAAGTGACCCAGTAGGGAAGATTTTATTTGACTATATGACTCTTCCAGATAGTGACTGTCAGCATTTTGGTGTGGCAGGACGTGGAGCAAACCTGCTTCGTGACAAAGGGCTAAGTCATCTTTTGGAGATTTCTTTAGTGCATCCACCATGTCTGTGTGTTTGGTGTCCAACCCTGCAAGACATGTTCACAAGGAGCTCTCAAGCATGCAACATCTTCTGTGATGCCTCATACCTTGCATCCAGCAAGAGTGGCGGAATTGGAGTCTGCATCCCGAGCTTAAAAGTGTCAGTTGGTCGTAGGCTCCAAAATGCCAATTCGAGTACTGAATGCGAGTTAGTTGCTGTGTCGGTTGCTTTGGATATTGCAGAGGATATGCAATTGCAAGAATTCATCGTTTGGACTGACTCGCAAGCAGCCATATATACTCTCAGAAGAGCAATTCAGTCAATGATCATGAGAGATCTGACGGTCTTCAGCATTTGCTGGAAATTGTGGTGCGCATCCCAGATTGGCTACCCGGCACTTGGTTGGGTTAAGGGCCATTGCGGAATCGGAGGGAATGAAGAAGCTGATCGTGTTGCAAGAGATGCCATCATGAATGCTCCGAGTGCTGTTGTTCAGGAGGTATCAGTGCATCTACATAAGAAGTTCTTGCGAGCATGGACCCAAAAGCGGTGGAACAAGGAATGGGAAAAGGCTTCCACAGGCCGAGTGCTCTACAGCATAAACCCCTATTGTTCATACAGCACAGTGTTGGATTGGCTCCCTTTTTGGATGGCAAAAACATTACGAACTGGGCATTGCCTATTGCTTGCGCATAGAATGCGGATGGGGTGGAGTCTGTCTGTGACGTGCGAGTGTGGTGAGAGGAGCAGTGTAACTCACCTTCTCCTGCATTGTTCGTGGTGGCAATCTGAACGTGCGGTCATTAGGCCATGGATTCATCATGCCACAAACGGTGATGCGCTTCTAGTTAGTGGTTGGAGCAGAGATAGCATCAAACGTCTCTCTGCGGTTGCGCGTTATATGAAATCGACCTCCATACCTATATGAGTACCTCTATCTTGTTTTGTTGGACGGGTGCATGAGTTATGGGGTTTGCAGCACATATCAGATACGGAGACGGTTCACAGTGGAAGAAGGCGAGACTATGTGTGACATTGTCCGTGTGAACACTGAGCTGTACATGTTTCATTGTTCATAGTTGGATTGTGATTCGATGTGTTGTTGATGTATTTACAGTGTTGTATTGTAGTGAATTCTAGCTGTAGTTACCTTTAGAGTGGGCGCATGGCCTAGGGTCGCGGCCCCAATAAAAGTGTTATTCCCGTACTCCGGAATGGATGGACCAATCAAAAAAGTGGTCCCTGTAAGGTTGAAGCCCAGGGAAATTTCTGGCTCAGATCATGTTTCAGATTTTAGGTAGGTGCAGTATTTTTTCTGAAACCATGTCACACAAGAAGAAGAAGAACAACAACGACAACAAGTGAACAGTTTTCAAATTTCCGTGTGGCTCCGTTTTACTCTTGCACGGAATTGCATAAAAGTTGGTGTAAAGTTAGGATAAGTTGCCACCTACTATCTGACCAAGTTTGGTCGAAATATATTGAATAGAAACGGAGAAATTAATAGTTTTAGTTTTGCTGGAGAGAGAACTTCAATCATATATATACACGGCGATAGCTGTGTATGATTAAAAAAAAAAGCCTTTAATGCACATTGAAGTGATTGGTTGGGATTAGGCGACTTTCCCAGCGTTTAGCCATTAAGCCGCCCTTGCCACCCAGGCACTAGGGATCAGGATAAGCCTGATTTCGCCCCTCACCACAAGGATGAGGGTACTGGTTGGGATCGGGTGAGGTGGGTCCCTTCTCCCTGACCACCAGTGGGGCCGCACAAAGTGCTACCAAGTTTTCGGACTTTGGTACCGGGCATTGATCTGCGCCACAGTCGCCGGGTCCAGCTTCCGAGGGTTTCCACAGCCAAGCCTGTTTAGCGGGTTCGGCCGCTTCAACGATCAGTCACTACCAGCTACCCCTATAGCAGCGGGATCCTCCTCAAACCACCTAACCCGTGCGAGTCCATCCTACAAGTGCTAAAGCCTTGGCAAAACTTCAGCCCCGCACTACCAATTAAGGAGTTTGGTGCACCATTGCTCCGCAGAGACTACCATGATTTTCGTTCCCACACCCAGGGTTTGGTGGCCCTGACCGATTCGAGAACAATTGCTCATCCTCGTGGCCTCGGCATTGCCCCCACTTAAGGGTAGCAGTTTTGGTCGCTACTGCTGGAGCCACATTCCCTCAGATGCTACCCATGCCTGGGTTGCGCAAGTAACAGACTGGCTTCCGCTGGTCTACGCCTCGCCCATCGTGCACCCACCGAAATGAGTACACTACCATCACTGCCTCGATCTGGCTACCGCCCCCGTTGGTCACCCACGAGGGGTGTTCACCCGGGCCCCACACTGAGGTGGAGGTCGGTCATTTTCGGAATTTAACCTATTCCGTTATCAGGTTTTAGCTAAAATTAAAACATAGGTTAAATTCCGCAACGTCTTTTATTTGTCTTGTGCACTTAAAGGCTTGTTTTAAATTTTTTTTTTTACTCAGTGCGATAGTATGAGTCACAAATCACATACTATTTGTATGTGAAAGATACTTTCCGAAAAATGTTCAAATTCCCTGATTTTCCCCTGAATTTTCCTGGTTTTCCAGGTAAAACGCCACCTAGAACGCCACCCTGTATTTATAGATAAAAACCGACACAGCGTAATTTTTAACGGAAGATTTCCCGCAAAAGCAAAAACTGACACCAGTTCGGCAACTGGCCGCATGGGGTACTCAGTACGAAGGGTGGAACAAAGGGTAAATTGAGGTGAAGACTCCTCATTCATTCCTGTCCCTCCTGGTTCAACCTTTATCTATCTATCTTTAGCACTGCCGGCAGGCAGTGCTTATTAGAGTTCGTTTGCGCACAGGAATTTCAGAAAATTGGACAGGAGGAGGAGGCGGAGGCGGCGGAGCGGCTAACAATGTCAAAATGTTACAATGCTGCAACATGTGACAATAGGGTAACAGTAGGCGAGGCGCACAATATCGGATTATAGCTCACTCGAACAAGATGTAACAATGGTTGGGTGCCGGTAAAATAACATTGTCGTTGTTTGAGTTAGCTAGCTCGTTGTGGAGAACCAAAATTAAATGGTCTTGATTTTTCCTTAAATATTCAAGTTTTAAACCGTAGGGTGCGAAGTCTTTAATTCCTGAAAATTGGGCGGCCGACATGACTGAGTGACTTATTTACTTTTTCAATGCGGGCTTCGGGAAGCAAGTTGAATTATTTCCGCGATTGTTGCCACGATACTCATCAACTACTCATCGAGATGACGCATGCTAAATCCAGAAATACGCTAATGTGTTGCCATCAAATAATAATCACGGGACAAACCTTCGACGGAACCTAAACATAAGTATCCATTTCTAATGTTCCGTTTTTTCGAAAACAAAAATCGGTGGACAGTGGACAGTGGACACATACAAAATGGAAGCGAAAAAATCCAACAAATTAACTGAGCAAAAAACGGCTGCGCCGTTTGGAAAAAAACAACATTACAGGTCGTATCCCCATACTCACAGCCCTGAAGGTACATGAATAAAAACGGTTAGAGTTCACTCGATCGCAACGAACTATAATTTGTACTCCAATTCGCAAAACGTAAACCCACAAACACAAAACAGACACAACAAAACGCTACAAAATTGAATGATAAAAATGCATACACAAAATGAACACAAATTAAATTATAGTTCGTTGCGTTCGAGTGAACTCTAATCCGTTTTTATTCGTGTACCTGCAGGGCTGTGAGTATGGGGATACGAACTCTAATGGTTTTTTTTCTAAACGGCGAAGCCGTTTTTTGCTCAGTTAATATATTTCGCTTAGGAGCAGACGTAGCTCAGGAGTAGAGCTAAAAGGATTGTTAGGGATCAAGATTAAAAAGGGTTAAAGGGTTTAACGAGCGTTAACCACTCCTGGTCATCTGCCCGAAGCCCTAAGGACCTATGTCTGCAACAGCCAGATTCCCAGGCGGTCACCCACCCAAGTATCAATCCGGCCCAATGCTGCTTAACTTCGGATCAGGATTAAACAAAGCTTCAACAATCAGCAAGAGGGCGAGTGGGCTCATTCTTGCCACGGTAGCAAAGAAAACGTGCAAGCGGCCGACAATGAGAACAGATATGCGCCCTAACAATTAGAAAGAAACACTGTTGCTTCAATAATGCTGGCTATTTTTAGAGCCGAGTTGAATCAAAGGTAATCAGCTAGACCGGCGTATGTTACGCCGGGGAACAACTAGTTGTGAATTATTGTTGAGAGTGCACGGTGAAAGTAGTGCAAATGAAACGCAACAAATTTAAAAATACGATTGAAAGTGGAGAGTGGGGCAGTTTACTCAGTCCAATTGGAAACAGGAAACACCTGAGTGAGATAAATTAAAAACAAAAAGACTTTAAGTGCACAAGACAAACAAAAACGACGGTTCGGAATTTAACCTATTCCGTCATCAGGTTTTAGCTAAAATTAAAACATAGGTTAAATTCCGAGACGTCGTTTTGTTTGTCTTGTGCACTTAGAGACTTTTTTTTTAAATGTATCTCACTCAGGTGCTTCCTGTTTGCAATTGCACTGAGTAAACTGCCCCACTCTCCACTTTCAATAGTATTTTTAAATGTGTTGCGTTTCATCTGTACTACTTTCACCATGCACTCTAAACAATAATTCTCAATAAAGGTTGAACCAGGCACTGCCTAACTAGATTACACAAGAGATCACGTCGGCAACGAACCAGGAGGGACAGGAATGAATGAGGAGTCTTCAACTCAATTTACTCCTTGTTCCACCCTTCGTACTGAGTACCCCATGCGGCCAGTTGCCAAACTAGTGTCTGTTTTTGCTTTTGCGGGAAAACATCCGTTAAAATTACGCTGTGTCGGTTTTTATCTATAAATACAGTGTGGCTTTCTACCCGGAAAACCTGGAAAATTCAGGGGGAAAAACAGGGAATTTGATAAATATATACTGAAATTCAAGGAATTTGACTATTTTCCGGAAAGTATCTTTCACATGCAAAGAGTATGTAATTCGGATTTAATTTTTCACTTCTAAAACCTTCACTTTATTTCAGTTTAAACGTCATGTCTTTTTTGTTTCATTTCCGATAGAGCGAAAACTCCTTGGGCCGTAATGTGGGACGTTACATGTTAAGTGCGTTTCTAGATTTGTTCAGATTAGGCCTTTTTCCTACTCTTTACCAATACGAGTTAGGGCAGTGCAATTTTTGATTTAGAAAAACAATGCGGTGTAGTAATTGTGAGTTGAGTGAAATGTAAACAATTTTTTTTTGTGTTGTACTTCTCCTTCCTTCGACCAAAAAAAGGCAGGGAAAAATGTCAGTATTGGCCTAGAAAACCTTGAAAAATCATGGACTTTCATCATGAGCGTTTGAACGCCACCCTGAAATATGTGGGAAACACATCCATTGTGCTTCGTATATAATCCAAGCACATATCGATTCTCGAGAATTAGCGTATAAACGAACATTAAATTGAGGAAGGTATTTTGTTTGTCGAGCGAAGGCCGACTGCCGTAGAAATTACGTGTCTTGCATTCCGGCTCTAATACGCCAGTTCTCGCGCGTGCCAGGAAGTAACACATCTTAGTGTTGTTGTTTGCCAAAATAATATTTTATGTTAAATCAACTGGATTGGAGCCAGGAGCTGAAACTTGCTGCTTCGCTCCCAGACGGCCTTGTGCAAAACAGTGAGAGTTACAACTTGGGCACTCCCACATCTATGGCATTTATTTGCTCCTGGTTAAATGTAGCAAACAGCATTTAAAGTTGGTATTGTGGAGAACAGGAAATACACTAATATACGAACAAAAACGTCAAGTGTGCCATACAAAAAAGGGTTATATGATTAACGTTTCACACTATACTTGTTAAATGTACGCGGATAAAAATTTAGGATTTTTAATGTATAAGTAATCAAATGTTTGGGAAAATTGCATCTGTTTACGCACTGTTGTGCTTTACGAATTTAGCATATTCTTACAGCAAAACAGCACTTAAACAGATGCTATTTTCTTAATTGTACACTGATTATTTAACTTTGAAGAGACAGAGGGGCGGATTCATCATTGATGGACAACGGAAGCATCAGTTCATCTTCAACATCCAGTTTATTCGAGGCCCGGGCCTGCCTGTAGGGCTACCCACGTTTCACCTCTCGGAAAATTACAACCCGCTCCAGAGCAAACATTAGAGCGCCTTCGGACCAATAAAACATAACAACAATAGCCAACAACACAAGTGTATTGTCATGCACAACCAACAACGTAACAATGCTAAAGATAAAACATCGTCACATCCTCCCTTCATAACTTTAGCATGCATACAATTATTGCCTATTAATTTACTCATGCAAAATAAGTAAATGAAAATTGCAACTTACACAAACCAAAGTAAAACAATATATGCACCTATAACAACTACTAACTCATATGCGTAGCTGTATAAAGTGATGCATACGTAGTATATAACATTTTTATACAGTTAAAACAGACCATATTAAGATCTGAAATAGAAAGAAAAACATTTTTTTTTTCCTGTTAGGCATCCAAACACCTAGCCGTCAAATACCTTCCACAAGACGTAACAGAAGGCGGCAATGGCATAAGGATACCAGCCTTTGTGTGCAGTCATAGAGTCGAGTTCGTCTTGCATGGCTTTACGCCAGCCAGTGGCGTCTACGGATTGAATAGCATCTTTGAAAGTAGTTGGAGTGGGAACGGCAGTTAAGGCGATTAGATGGCGAAGTAAGATAGCTGGTTCAATTGAATCAGAATCGTCATCGTCATCGTCAGAGTCAAGGGCTGGTTCTAAAACATGGATATGTTCTGCGGCTGCGCGACGTTCAGCCATGACAGCTTTGGTTGTTCCGGGTGGTCGTCCACGACGGCGTGGTGCTGGAGCCTCAGGGGGGTGAGGTGGTAGTGGGGGGTCGTGGATAGTAGGTGGCCCTTGATGTCTACGGATAGGCGAGTCGTGGTTAATGTTGGTCTCGATGTTTGGGGGTGGCGTAGGTGGGTGTAATTGGTCACCACCTATAACACTTTCGTCGAAACGAACGTCCCTTGAAACAACTAAGGTTCGCGTCTCCAAGTCCATGAGGCGGAAGCCGATACTGCGTGTAGCATAACCGAGAAAGATAGCTCTTTTGGTGGTTGGCTCAAATTTGTGTCGTTGGTGCGGTGGTAAGGTATAATACGCTAGACACCCAAAAGTATGTAGGTGGCGGCCAGATGACGGGTAGCGGTTTGGTGCCCACCGACCCATAGGTGTTTGTTGAGCTGCGTCAAACAATGGGGCTGTAGGTAAAATGTTGTGGAGATAGCAGGCAGTTTCCACCGCGAAGCGCCATAATCGGATGGGCAGACGGCTAAACTCTAATAAAGTTGTGGCACGCTGTATAACTGAATGGAACGAGCGTTCAATGATAGGGTTGGTCTTTGGGGCGTAAGGGCTAGAAAAATAATGTCGAATACCTTGTGACACTAAGTAGGATTCAAATTCTGACGAAGACCAGATGGGTTCATTGTCAGAGTGGTAAGAGATCACACGTTTCGTGGTTTCGGTTTGACGTTGCAATACAAACGTTTGAAACGCTCCCAAAACGTCAGATTTTCTCGCCAAAAAGAATGGGAATACACGGCGTGAGAAATCATCGATGAGCAGAAATAGATAGATGGCATTTCCATATGTAGGCTCACGGATTGGTCCTGTGAGGTCCCCATGAACAATTTGTAGAACAGATGTCGTCCTGATGGGGTTGTGAGAATTATAAGGCAGTCGTTTACTTTTGCATTGAATGCAGACATCACATGGGGAGTTGATAGGAGGGCAACCAAAGTTCACACCAGCTAATAAGTTGTGGGATTGTATGCGATGCATAACACGGTCGGAGGGGTGTCCCAAACGTTGATGCCAGAGCTCCCATAATGGTTTATCATTCGGCAAAGATTCATAATCACGTACTTTTGCCCTAGTAGCGATTGGCGAAGGAGGTTTTTTCACATCATGAGGAGTGGTAGTTGCATGGCGATGGGCTACAGAAATATGGGATACAGAGGTAGGAGAAGGTGGCGGCGGAAGGATGATGTCACCTTCGAGTCGGTAAACGTCATTGGCGAGAAGCGGTCCCGAAGCGACGAGCGTCTTCCCTTTATAGATGTTAAATTGTTGGGAACCTTGCACGATTGTGACTCCCTTTCTATCGAGCCGCGGTGTTGAGATTAGGTTAGCTGCAGCCGCTTGGGCATAAAGTACATTTTCCAGGCGTAATACGATATATGGCGTCTGTATTTTGATAGTGCCTTGTTGGGTGGCGATGATGGTGGCACCCTTAGAAGCTAGGTGGATTTTTACAGATACGGTAATGGGGTCATGAAGCCAGTCTGCGCGTGACGTCACGTGGCTCGTGGCTCCAGAGTCCAGGGCGAAATAGCTGTCCGCTGGTCGATATGTTGGAGATGAAGCATTCAAGGTCAGGGCTAGTTCGTGTCTAGGGTCGGTATCGTATTGAGTCTGGGCTAGGAATAGGTTATCATCACTGTCGTCATTCAACAGGTCCTGCAAATAATTTGATACGTTGGTGGGGTCGTTAGCACGATCAATAGTATGTTCCCCATCCTCAATTTGAAGCTGCCGAGCCTGCCGAGTTTCTCGAGGACCTTTTCGGAAGTTGGGCCTCGCGTTAGGTTTCGCAATAGGAGGCTTGGCCGGAGGCTTCATCGTAGGTGGACCTGTTTGCCGTGTTGCATAGTATTTGTGTTTAGCCCTACACGAATCTTCCTGATGATTATACCTTTGACACCAACCACATTGAAGCTGTGACGACGAATGGGTTGTCGTGGGTGTTGGGCGCTTATCTCGCATGCGGCTGGATGGGGCTAATCGTCTCGAACTTTGCGGAGGTTGAGTAGTTAATAACTGTTCTCCGTATTGAATAGGTACATGACTCGTACGACGTTCAGAATTCAGGCGATAGAAGGCATCTGTTAATAGCGTCTCGACCGCAGTAAATGTCGGAGCCGTTTGTGAAAAAATGATTGCCTTTTCTGCCGACCATCTGGTGTCTCTGATCCCACGCAAAGTGTAAAAGATGAGGTCATTATCGGTTACGTTTCGTCCTGAGGTGGTACAAAGGTGTTTAATAGCTCTCACCCTGGCAAAGTATGCGGTCATCGTCTCATGCTGCCCCATGCTTAGGTGATGGAGCTGGTCTAAGTACTGTAGTTGCAGTTCAGGCCTATTAGCTTCATACCGGGATATGAGGTCAGTCCAAACGGTTTTTGCACTTGTGCTGTCCAGATAGTGGAGAAGCTGATCATCCGTCAGGCATTTCAAGATGAAATCCAAGGCGTATGCATTACTAAGCCGATGGGCACGTCGAAGTTCCGCTGGGGCGTCCTGTGGAGGCGGATCATCGGTCAGAGCTGCGGCATGATCTTCACGACGCAGATGGCTACATATCTTGGCTTTCCAGAGTAAAAAATTGTCGCCATTGAAGAGACGAATACCCTTGTAGAAGGTATGTTCCTCGCCGGTGTTAGCCATTCGAAGTGAAAGAAAGTTTACTGGATTAGAGTCCTGGTACCGTTACAGAGGTTTACTGAAACCTCACTCTGAGTAGGGTCCTTAGGAACTCTTAGAAGCCTAGCATCCGTCGTTGCTAAGCCTTAGCGGTAAAGCTCAGCATCCGTAAAGGTTGTGATGAAACCAACGTGAAAAATCAGCAATTTTTATTTGTATACATTTTAACAAGTAAACTGAAACTTCAGTCATATGACACACTTGATGTTTTTGTTTATAATGCGTGTCACTTTTTCACGTTTCTTCCAATTGCGGGTGAATAATTGTTGGCTCACCAGATTTGTTTATAGCATTTCTGTAGTCTTCAGTCTATTTAAAAAGTAGGGCGGTTAGAGGTTGAATTGTTCTGCTGGACAAAAATAGCTATGATAGCACGTGCCCCCCCCCCCCCCGAGGGTTGACCACCTAAATCAGTTTATTGCTTGTAACACCTTAACCGTCAACAAATCAAGAGCATAATGTGAAGCAAAAACGTTCAGCACTCAATTCTGGACAGGAAAAGTGACATACATCTTTTACGTAGAAGCACCCATTGAACCCAAAAACCATATTTCAAGTTTAACCCCCTTAATTTTTGCACGAGTGCTCCATTATGCAATTGGTTGTTATATTGACCTTCGGTTTCGAAGTGCTCTTGCGATCTTTCTAATAGCTCGAAATGGACATGCTTAAGCTTTTCTGAAAGGTGGGGGTATATTCTTTCTATCAATCCTAAGTGAAATAGTTAGCATAGATAGGGACCGCTCTACACTTATTTAAAAATGAATCTGTAATGGCGTAGCAGCGAAAGCATGGAGCACACGTGCAAATTAAGGCGTATAACCCTGAAATACGATTTTGGGGTTCAATGGTTGCATTATTTTATCTAAAAGATGTATATCGCCTTTCTTGATCAGAATTGTGTGCTGAATGTCCTTACTTCACATTATGCTTTTGATTTGTTGACGGTTAAAGAGGTACAGCTAGAAAACCGTTTTGGGGGATAAATCCCCCCCCCCCCTCAGGGGGGTTTTGAACTTGCAATTTTTGTCCAGTTGCTCTTCGTGAGCATCCAAACCAGATTTCATGCTTTTCAAAGAAAGTGAACAATCCAGTACTTTTTGGGCCCAAGCCATCCTACTCTGATTGTTCCCTAATTACAATTTTTAAAACAATGTAAAGCAATAAAACTGATCGTTAAGGGTCGCATAACTCCGGAATGGCTCGACCAATTGTAAAAGTGGTCTTATTGAGGCCATGTTTCAGATTTTAGAAAGGTGCAGTAGTTTTTTTATGAAACGGTGGCAGAACAACAACAACAACAAGTGAACAGCTGTCAAATTTACGTGTGGCTCCCTACATATACTCTTGCACACAATTGCATAATTTTTTTGGTATTAATATACTTTCCATACTTATCAATCTGGCGTAGTTTGGTTGAAAAATATTGAATACGGACGGACATATTGATTGTTTTAGAGTTTTTTAGTTTTGCTGGAGTGAGGACTTCAATCATAGCCGAGTATGATGAGAAAAAAAGATTTTCAGAACGAGTAAAGAACGTGCGGTAGAATTATTACATAGACTCCATTACGTCACTCGTGGTTTTGTCTATACTTCACGAACACGAAGCTGCTTACGCCACCTAGGCGCTATTAGAATATTAGCGAGTAGCGATGGTCAACAAACAAAACAACGAAGGCTGAACGTCAGCCCAAAACCGTAAATTAACCCTTGTGGGCCGGTAGTCTTCCGGTGAGCCCTTCACCGCGCCCATACACGTCATGATCACTGATTCATTGGGAGGTGCGATGATGTTACCTTTAGGTGCGAGGTACCACCAAGAGCGCGCGCCTGCCTTGACCTCTCGGCCCCAGACGCGTTTAGTTGACCGCAAGTAACCTGCGCTCAGTCCATCCTAAACAAACAGTGAAGGAAGAACCAGAGATGGAGCGGATGCATAGGCTGCAAGCATCCTTAAAAAAAAAAAAAACAAGTAGGAAAGATGGACGTTGACGTTCATTTGTGCAAAGCACGGACTTTCTTAGCAATACCCAATAATAGCATGGTAAATAATCCTAGTAAACAGATGCAAACCTACTCCCGTTGCCTTTTGGACTTAAATCTTCGACTCCCTGATGTAGGAGTGGTTTCTGATATCATAGGCGGAGGCTTTACCGTTCATTTTATACTGACATGGCCATTCAAATCCAAAAGACGAAAACAGGTTTGCAACTGTATTTATTTAACACTGACTGAGCCCATTTGGCTTTCCGTCCTGTAATCGTGACAAATAGTCTAATCACCCATCCACCACAACCATCCAGCAGCTGGTACAAACAGGGACCACTTTACCCCTCGCACCCCTCCAAAATTTGACCAGTCAGCAAAACGGCAGGAAAAACTAACTAATAACCTAGACACAGGCTAGTGTGTCGCGCCAAGTTAGGCAACAAACATCACATCAATTCAATTGTCGAGGTTGTAAATCATTGTAGCGCGACGCCATAGCGTCAGTGTCTTATATCCTGAAGCATAGTTGGGCACATTTCACGTACTTGGGGAAAAATAATAATGCGGTACAAAAGCTTAAATTGCGTCGAAATCGAGAGCAATGACCCACCTGACAAAAATTAACTCGTGTAGGAATGCCAGCTAAGCTGCTTTCAATGCAAAATATGACCCTCAATACCGTTGTAAATGTGTTAATACTAGCTAGCTAGCTAATCCGCTCATCCTCATGTTAAATCCCATAGGGTGATTATTCAACGCTACCGACATAACGGGAAGGCTTCCAGCTATGAAATTGGACGAGTGGGTGCAGTACAATACGATCTGCGTACCTTTTTTGGTTTGGAGCCTGGGGGCGTAATGGTGTGGAAGGGCGCGTAAGTACGACAAATATTGTTATAACCATTGTTAGTATTGTCGGCAGCGTCTCTCATTGGACGGCCAAAGTTCGGACAATGACAACGTGTATACTGACGTGCGTACCTAGACACACACTAGTGTATCACTATAAATCTAAACAACGTTGCAAAGAAATTGTATTCACGTCCAATTCACGACAAATAAATCAACTGTAAAAACAAAGCAGAATAAACAAAACCAAAAACTGGTAAAGAGGCCACCAAGTTGAGAGTGGTTCGGCCCTTCAAAGGAGTGATATCAACACACCAAAACTAAGTAAATAAAACAAATCACAACAAAATTAAAACCAAACTAAAAACATATAAAGAGGTGACTAAGTTGAGAATGATTCGGTCTATAGGCAAAAGCTGTAGCAAATTGTTGAAAACCAATTTCTTGTTGATGTGGCACTTTATAGTGCACATCTGCACGGTAGTGGAGTTGAGTCAATACACAATTAAAAAAAAAAGAGTGATATCATATCAAAAACCAAAACTGGTGAAAGGGGGGTCAAAGGAGTGATATCAACACACCAAAACAATCGTTAACTTAATCGCACCGGATAATACTTTGGACGTCAAATGAAAACTTGAACATTGCTACCGAAAGTAGCAATGTTCTAGTTTTCATTTAACCTTCGAACTATTAAGCGGTGCGATTAAGTTGGCGAATGTTTTTTGGTGTGTTGATATCACTCCTTTGAACGGCCGTACCATTCGGAACTTGGCGGCCCCTTTTACCAGTTTTGGTTTTTGATATGAATTGGTTTTACTAGTCGAAAAACTAGTTACTGTATACAGTTAAAAATTACATTTGGCAGTCACTATATTTTATTGTAGTCGTACTGGTTTTACAGTTGTGCTTAGGAACTACAGCTCACCCACAGATAGGTTATTCCCACATACGACACTAACGCTATATCTTTCTTAAATAAATACGGATACCAACCCTTTTTAAGTTGCCTTTTGAACTTCAATGTCAGGCTGCCTGAGCGGGGAATTGAACCCACGACCTTTGAAACCAAACGCCAAGTTCCTACGGCTGCGTAGCAGACACGGCCAAAAAATAAATATCCCTAGGCAGCATTTAATAGGACGGAAAGCCAAATGGGCTCGCTTGTGAAAGTGTATGTTTATACGTACATGTGTGGGTGTTAAATGCTGCCTATGGACATTTCCTTTTGGCCGTGTCAGTATGGCTCAGCGGCAAGACCTCGACATTTGGTTTCAAAGGTAGTGGGTTCAATTCCCTGCTGTGGCAGTCTGACATTTAAGCCGAAAACCCTTTTCGAGCCCATTTGGGCCATGTTCAATGCATTTCTTTCTAGTTGACTCTTCTACAACTACCCCCCCCCCCCCTTCTTGTTTTGCACGTGTCTGCTACATATATAATTCCCTTGCTTACCCGTTGTTGTTTTTATTAGGCGTCGTAGAGGCAGGGAAGTCGTCAAATTGTAGCAAGGTGTAGGATTAAACAATTCGGCAAATTTAATAAGTCAGTGAATGGTTTTACGCCCCTGCAACTTTTAGTCTTCCCGGCGACGTCCTTGGACACACACCCATAATGAATTGCGGGGAAGGGTGAGTCGGCGAAGAATGGTTGTGCCAAAACACCTTTCACAATTAATGCAACGGTAGTGATGAGTAAGTAGGTGATGAGGAGGCCAATGTCGTCCGAAGCGGTTGAGTGACACATCCGCCGATGAATGAGCGATTTCAGTAGCTTATGGCTAGCACGTGGATCTTCTTGACGGAAGGGAAGGAACCCCGTCGTTGCTACACATGAATATGGAATAAGCATTTCAGTTAGGCTTGTGGTTGTTTGTGCCAACGCAGCCAGACGCATATTGAAGAGCTGCGTGACTTGCGAAATTTGAATTTGTTGGAAAAGATGGTCAGAGGCATTGTATCTTAAAGTGGTTCGCTTCCTTACCCTCTGACCGCCCCCCGGGCAGGGCTCAATGCACTCAATGAAACCTCGTCACGAAACTAGCTCGGAAGCAGTCAGGGCGCGTTTAGCAACGAGACCTTCTCGCTCGCCGACCGCTATTCGCTAATCAACCGTTATTTATTTACGATTAGTTTCCCGTTTCTACTAAATTAGTACGGTAATAGATAACAAATTAAAAGTATTGTAAATAACAACACGTGAAAGAACAAGGGGCTACAGCGATTGCAGTAGCATTGGTCTTCTGTACAGTTCGTCCACTTCCAATGTTGAGGCGCACATCTCTATCATGCACTACAACAGCTATCTCTATTATATAATCTAAAAACAGTAAATATCAGAATTGCCCGTTACAAATGTGTTAGCATTTAAGCTTATTTTACGTTTTAGGCATAATTGTCAGCGTTTAGGCCTAATTTACAACTTTAATTTCGTAAGTAGCAACTAACGGAGATTTGGATTGTATACAGTAAGCCTATTCATTTTTGCAACATGGTATGCCTCCGCGCACAGTTACAGAGTTACAACCAGGGAGCTTGGATTACATGTAGCTTTGATAGGGTGGTCCCACTTACTATTACGCTGTACCGCGAGAAACCGTGCGAGATTTTGGGAGCTGCTTTGGAGACTTCAAACGCATCTGACGTTTCTGCTCCCATTTTTCGCGCCATTTTACCGATTCTTGCATCTCATTGGCTTTTAATTTTTCCGATGATTCGACACAAAATTGGACTAACAACCAAACGAGTACGCATCATCAAACGTAAGCTGGACCGCTCCAATTGCTTAAATTGTTTTAAAGTGCAATAACCTACCAGTACAATCGACAATGCGACTGAAAATCGCAACGTTTGTTATCAGAAGGAGAGCACCGTCACAAGCGACCATCGTAAACGCATGTCATTGTTTTGTTTTCAACACAACTACGTCAGCTACTCTCGTCTCGGGTTAGCTGGTAAGAATTTTTCGTTTTGTCTTAATAATGTGTAATTTAACGTTCAGCAAAGGTTGAGAGATCAGATATTTCATAATTATTTATTAATTTCGTTAAAAACTACTGGCTAGTTAAAACAAACCTTTTTTTTGGTTTCGAAAAATCAAGCGTCGTCTGCTTCGAGGATTGGCTTGGGAGCAAAAACGTCATTAACTGAATCTCGCTCGCGTGTACCTTACCACGAGAAATAGCTGTGCTATAGCTCAGACGCGTTCACCGAGTGGGGCCACCGTATCAAAGCTACGTATAATCCAAGCTCCCTGGTTACAACGTAATGCGCAACGTAGCCTAATATAGATCAGTGGTAGTAGGGAAGGGACAGGAGAAACGCTGCAGCAGTGACTCGTAGCAACTATTGATGTTGCCATGGTAACGTGATTTTAGATCTAATTTTCATTTTTTAGGCCTAATTTTCTTAATGGCAGTTTTGGTTTCGTAAGTAGCAGATAGGCCTAATGGAGAATTTGGTACGATCGTAAGCCTATTCATTCATGCAACAATGCGACAAGACTCTTTTAAACGAAGCTAAAATGTTTTTGTTTTTACGGCTGCGTTAACACAAATCTTTAGGATTTCAATTCGACGATGAAATGTTATTATTTAATTTAGTTACGTCGAAGAAGTCTATTAGCTATAATGAGGCAACGATGTTTTAATTTGCCATGTTATTTAACTAACTTTTGACACTGAATCGAACGTTGTAAACAGTGGTCGTCAATTTCTGGTACCGTTGCGAAGTTGAAAAAAGCGACGCACGGACGGACGGACAAAGTCGTTGTAATAGTCTTCTCAGCCGGTACGGCTGTACAGGCGACTAAAAAGTGAAACAGATTTTCAACATTGCTACAACATTGTTATTTCACGCTGTTTCCAAATTTGCCATTCTCTCACAAAGAACAGCTTCTAGCAGTGATCAAACGTCGGTAGAACAAATAGCTACTCGCAGCAAGAATTCAAAATCCAACATGGCGTCCAATGCGGGGTTATCGAATCGATGACAAAAATTGTTTTCTTGTTATCATAAATCGCTGCTGTCATGTTGCAGGCATCGAACGTTGTGTCGCGAGACGCGAGAAGAAAATCCGCGTTGTTGCCATGGTGACTACGTGTAGACAACTCGAAAGCCACATGTTCCGGTAAAGACGAGAAGCAGCCAGAAGATTTAGTATTAACTAAGTAAAAGCTAGTGAGCGAGAAAACTGTCTTTGAAAAACGCGTCCTCAACAGAGTCCTGCTTGCAGAGCTTGCAAGGAGTGCAGAATCCTAGCTGATTCAATGCAATTTACTGTGTTTGACCACGTAATCGTCGTAATGGACCTTATTCACCTCTTCAATTGCAGCTGGTGTATTGAAATGACAATTCGACCCTTGCCTAGATACGAGCCAGCATCAGAATTTTCCTAAATGTATAAATCAACTAGTTGAAGCACGGGTGGTGTTTGATGCACAGTTTGAACATTGGGACGGTTTGCTCTCTCATGTGTTTGTTGTAGAGGGTGTGTATCCCGTTTATGTATTTTTGCACATTCTGGCTAACAAACGCTGATTTTCGTTCACTTCACTCACTCAATCAGCGCCTCTCCTGACCCAGGCTTCATGACCTTACATATGAATCTTTCCAGCGGAAATAAAGAAATAAGCCATTTGTACAACAAAGTCGAAACATTTAGCCCGGCAGCTTTGTCATTTTTTTTCTGGGAGAGGCAGAAAGTAAATATCGTTTTCAATATTTAACCGAATTTCACCAATTCTTTTATTTTAACCTTTAGCAAGCAGGTAATGCCTCATTCAGAGTGATGTGGCTTGGACCGGCATCACCCAGCACGCCCTGTCCTGTCCACAGACTCCATGGGTTCGTCTATGCTCTTTTTATTTTAAGTAAACCATTAATTTTAATCGACGTGCCACAACGACAGCACCTTTGGAAATCGGTATCGGTAAATAACACCCAGTTATATCGATAACACACCAAACCGAAGATATTTTCACTTCTCGTCGCCCGATTTTTACTCTTAAATGCAGCATTTTGAAGGTTTTTCTCGCTAGTTTTCCTTCCTAACCACAAGTTACTATATCTTCCCGTTTAGAATTTAAAAATACAGGAGCCTGTGTTTAAACAAAATATCCATTCATAAGGCAATGCAGGTCTCCTCGATTTTGACAGAAACTTCAAACCGATACACGGATCATTGCAGACTGAGTGGTTTTTTTTATTTCTTTTTAGCACAACAGGTTGGGTAGTATCTGGTATTCAGCTGATTTTTAAAATGTGTGTGCATTGGACCGGGTCCCCGTAGTATCAGTATCACTTATCGAAATAGAAAAACATTATCCCGATAAAAATTTCTTGCATCATGCCACCCCTACTTAAATACAAACGCAAGGGGCAGTGACACAGCATGGATTGGCAGCAAATTAATTACAAGTTTTAAAGATTTTCCTTCAATTTTTTCTCTTTTTGGGGTGGTGGAGGGAGAGTTGTGTTTTGATTCTCTACAAGTTTTTAATTCATACTGATGATCTAAATTGTTTTTCTTCAGAAGTTACCAACGTGGCATCCGGCTATCAAGATCATAGACTCTATGATCATCTGATTTCTTACTGTTTCGTCAATATTATTGCAAGGTAAGGGTCCCATTTGTGATACAACCTGTTGACTTATAAGATTTTTGCACCACTCTGAATAAGTGCAAATGGCAATAGAGAGAAGGTAGAAACACATAATAAACACAAAGATTCCGACTTTGTGCGAAAAATAGAAATGCGCAAAGGAGGCGAATAAAGTTTGCAGCCGTTAAAGACCAGTTTATAAGCCCTAATTTCGGATCCTATAGGACATTTGCATTTTTTCATCCTTATTACTGAGTCCTTATATTCTGGAGTTGTTTACAAAGTAAAACAAAAATCATTAAATCGGGCGTAAACACACAAATCACCAGGCTGAAATATAGACAGTTTGTCCAGTGGAAGTGTCATATTGTTGGACAGGTTTTTTTGTGAGAACTCGTAACATCTTACCAGTAAATCAATTTGCAGTTATCAAATGATCCACCCAAAACCAAAACTGGTAGAAAAACCCGCCAAGTTTCCAAAAACGATCGGCCTTTGACGGTAGTGATATCATTCAACCAAGGAAAGGCCGCCAAGGTCAATCCTATTAGCCAGGTTAATCGCACCGATTAACAATTCACCACCCTGCATCAATATTGCAGTTCTTACTCCAAATAAATCTCACATTATTAACAAAGTACAAAAACTGCAAAATTCAGTGTCTACATTTTTCAAATAACACAATCCTCAAGATAACGACAGCAAATACAACAACCTACTAATTTAAAGCTGCATTTGCAATAAGCGAACATGACAATAGCGGATTACTATTTTTTTTAAATTACTTACCTTAAAAACCCATTGACACAGAGTGGAGTTGACATTGGCAAAATTAGCATCTCTCCGTGAACGTGAAGCAATGTAAACACGTGGACTATGAGGGCCACTGGATTCCGGGTAGGCATAGTCAGAAACAGGTGAATCCCAGTTAGGATCTGGGTCAGGACCCCTTCGAGCTCCTACAGGAATATCCTCTTCTGTTGGCACGTCCTGTACCTCCACATCTACAACTGTAGTCGATTTCTCTGTTGTTATGGATTCTTCTTTGCTGGATGCTGCTGGAATTTCTTCAGCCAATGTAGATACGTATTCCTCTGTTGCGACACGAACTTCGTCTTCTTCATCATCTTCATTGGTATGTCCTTCTTCAGCTCCTCCAGGATAAATGTCATTATCTTTGTCCAGTTTCCGGGCTTCTTTGAGGTCTTCATCACCTTCGGTAGCATTTGCAACAAGAACTTGATGTAAGATCGATTCAAACAGTGACTCGTCTCCAGCGACCAATATTGGCATTGGAGAATCTACGTCCTCTGAACCTTCATCCAGTCCAGGCGATGATGTAATGTTGCCGGCCTGCCTGTTTTCCTCAACACCAGACACTGACACTTGACTAGTGGTAGTTTCAGTAAAGCTGTCGTTTTCTACTGTAGTATCATCGTTTGCCACACTTGCAGAAGTAGTAGCCAGACGTGCTTTCAGAGATACTTCTGTTTCTGTTACCGTGTTTGTTGTACTTTCCGAAGCAGACTCGGTAGAAATTTCGATATTAGATGCCGTACTTGATGGTTCATTGCTGACAGATGGTGTTGTTTGCAAATTTTCTGTGGTAACAGCATCACTATTGGTTAAAAGATCACCATTTTTAACGTGCACATCGACAGATTCGTTTTCATTACTACTGCGGTTTCCAATTTCAACACTGAAGCTTTGACCCAAACTGAACTCATTCCTAACATCGCTACCATTAATCACCACTACTGAAGGGTTTTCTAATTCAGTATTATTCGCTGCATCTTCAACAACAACTACTAATCCATCATCAGGCCCCTCTCTGTAGCTTCTAGTTGTTGGAGAATTTGTTGTTTCTTCGGTTGTTGTACTTTCTGTGCTGGATTGAGAGGATGCTTCCTCAGTGGTGCGTTCCGTGCTGGTCGGTGAGGAAGCTTCTCTACTGTTGCTTTCCGTGCTGGTCGGTGAGGAACCTTCTCCACTGGTGCTTACCGTGCTGGTTGGCGAGAAAGTTTCCTCAATGATGGTTTCCTGGCTGGTTGGTGAGGAAGCTTCCCCAGTGGTGCTCTCAGAAGGGGTAGTAATCTCTTGACCCTTTTCAATTTTCTTTACTTCTAAGTCAGATCCTTCAGTAGATGATTGTGTTGAAGTTGACTGTTCAGTAGTTAGATCAGCATTTGGGGTTATGGTTGAAGTCACATCTAGACTAGAACTGTCACTTGTTACTGTAACCGTTGGCGGCTGCGTTTCTTCTGTTGCAATAATGGTCTCGTTTAACTGGGCAACTATTGCAACAGCTAACTTATCAAGGTTAGCATCGTCTTCTAAACTAAGAGGTACTGATTGGCTTTCATTAGCTGGGCTCCTATAGAGCAAGGATTGGGATGTATTCACATACACAGTGTTAATTTCAGATGATACAGTTGTTAGTGCTGCAGTGCTATCAGTTTCTGTGTTCTCTTCTGTACGTGGAGTAGAAGTGGTCGAAGATTCTGGTTGACCAGCTTGATCAGCTTCTGAATCTGCTGCGTATACAACTTCATGTTTCAAATCACTGATGCTTGACGAAGACGCAATTGTAGTTGCACTTGTCTCGTGATCATCTCTGACTTCAGATGAAGTTGGTGCTGCTGTTGTTGAGCCAGCGACTTGCTCCTCATTAACAATCTCAGAAGCTAAAGTTGTCGTGGAGTCTCTTTCGGTTGAAGTATTTGAAAGATCGCTTTCCTTGGTATCACCGCTTTCTACACTTGGATTGGACTGAGGGGCATCAGCAACAAGTTGTGCTTCTTCGGTGGTATTAGTTTTATCCTGAGGCACATTTTCTAAGGTTTTTAAACTGGAGTCTTCCGTTGTTGTTTCTGTAATCACACTGGATGTTGATGTTGTTGTATCTTCATCTTCAGCAGGGAGGGTAGCGGTCGTATTGTGTTCACCCAAGCGACCATGAAGTTCATCATTTTCACTAGGTGTTAGAGTTGTTGGCCGTGGTAAGCGGCGCGTAGGCGTTGGTACTTCTGTCACCTCTTGCTGTACTTCTTCGCCCACCCAATACCGTACTGTAACCTTTTGGCCTCTTGACAGGTGCACAACCACCGGCTCAGGTGGACACAGGCCATTCTGCGCAGATACTGAAAGTGAAAGAGAGACAAACATATAATTAGTCTTAGCGTATCCAGACAACGGCTTAAAGAAAATCACGTAAAAAATAACCCTTAAGTTCTCCGCAGAAATAACCCGTGTCAACTGCAGGGAGACAAAGCAAGAATAAATCGCACCACAGGAAGGAAAGCCCTGTTACCTTCCCGAGCACGGTACGGGCTTTTCAACTAGTTTTCAAATGATGGTAAATTGGAAATAAGCCATCAGCGAAACATACACTAGAAATAACGTAGTACAGTATAAGCCACCTTAATGCACTTACGTTTCATTAAGTGATGTGACCCGGATTCGAACCGGCGAACCAGTCTACCATACAT
>JAHWFP010185713.1:0-17699 GCA_023313725.1 Lithobius niger | reverse complement strand
AAAAAAAAAATGTCTCTTCCCTAAGATGATGCTTTACGAATACCGGAAAAACGTGATTTGCAAACGTAAAACTCTGTAAACGTGTATCCGGAAGAAGAAAAAAAATCCGATAAAGACAAATCTTTATCCCGTCTTTAAAATTTGAATTCCATCGACTTACCATCATGTACAATCTACACTCGTAAAGGCTGCTGGTTCAAAAGGTATGTGTTTGTGTGCTTTCATACAAAGAGGAAAATGCACCGGATGACTTGAATAAATAAAAAAACCAACAAGGTGCACATGTAACAACAGTAAAAATGCGACGTTTTTACTATGACCCGTTATCAAGCAAAAATTATTAGCCAAACTGAGCTATATAGTGTCCGCGGCCTGAGTTAGCTGCAGAAGGAACACAGATAATCGATTGTACGTTTTTAGTAGCAGAGTGCCTTGCTGATATCCAAGACGATTACAAAAACAATGGCGGCCGTCGATTAAAGCCGCCTCCTCCATGCAGGAAGACGTATATCCGCTCATAAAATACTTGCAGGACTCAAGATACGCTGCGCACATAATAAGTGTATGTTTTAATGTATTGACTATATATAGCTTTTATGGCTAAAATAATTTTTGCTTGATAACGGGTCATAGTAAACACGTCGCATTTTTACTGTTATGATATGTGCACCTTGTTGGATTTTTATTTCTTCATTTGTGTGCTTTTACATTGCTGGAATATGGCGGCAGAAATTATGGTGTTGAGAATGCAGACTGGCTATTTAATTACGGAAAAACCTACAAAACGGTGGAGAATTCAGTTCAAGTTAGTGACAGAAAAATGGGACAAAATTAAAGGAAATGTGTTGCTTTAAAACAACTTTTTTAAATTGCTTAAAATCGTCACGCAGCGAATTTTTATTTTCAGCGTTTAGAAATGTAAAGTACGGCCAATCATCCATTACCAGCTTTCAGAACTCTTGTGTCTCTTGGACAATAGCCCATGGGAATAACATTAGAACCGAAACGAAAAAAATTCTAGCAGCATAACTACTTGCCTTAGGGCATGTTTACGCAACCACTCGCTTTTGCATTCTCGCAGCTAAAAGCTAGAAACCACCTTAAATTCCAACATGGCGGCGGTTTTATGTCTGCCGCCTCGCAACGAAAACAGCAAATAACGTGAGTCCAGAAGCGTTTGGGAAAATTGTTTCGTCATGAGGAATTCTTTATATTATTGGCACGGATTATAAGACTGCAAGTATTTACTCAAACGGTGTCGGATTTAGCTAATCCATTTAGCGTTGTTACCATGGCAATGTCACCTTTGCCATCGCGATTGAGTTTTAGCTGCGAGAATGCAAAGGCGAGTCGCTGCGTAAACGCGCCCTTACAGTAAAATTTTTAACTGTAACCTTAACGTCACCTTAATTTTTTGCGTAGATTAAACACACAAAAAAAAACTGAGAAGATTCCTTGGATAGAACGACCGCTGCGTGGTTCCAGCATGTTTAGTGGTTTGGGTGAAAATAGCATGGATTTTCGATGCAATGTAAACAAAATGATTTTTTTTTTAAATTAAGGAAGCATTTTTTCAAAACGTGTTCTTGGCATGCGAGAGATAATACATCCAGCTTTACGAATGAAAAAAAAAAGGTCTTGATGGAACAAACGTAGCTGGTTCAAGTTCATTTAGAAAACGTTTTCTTTATTTTAGCAGTGGAGGGTTAGGCCTAACTGGGTTGAAGGCCAAGCTCTTGCTCTTGGTCCGAAAGACCTGATTCCTGGTAATGCTATAAAAAAAAATGAAAATCGTCGAACTGCCCTTAGTTCTGCCACGAATGTCATTAACGCTTTCTCTAGATTTCCAAGACATTCTAACTCGACTAACGGAAGTGTATGTCCAAAATGGTGGATTAAGTAACGGATTTAGGGTTGATGCCGATTAAATGATGGCTAATCTCGTACTTACATACAAGATGCTCCATTAAAATTTAATCGGCATTGACCTTCCGTTTTTCGATCCTGCAAGACGCCTTATTTGCACGCGCGGTGACGAGTGGAAATTAGCCATACCTGCATCAAACCTTGACTGTAGCCGGCATTTTTTCTCGGTTCGCGTGATTCCTATTTGGAACGCACTCAGTGTAAAGACTGTGTCTGCACTGTCGGTTTCGAGCTTTCGTAGGTTGCTTGATGAGGAACCGCTTCACGTATTTCTGAAACGTCCATTACTCCAGGACACCTAATGGTTATATTTCTCACCAGCAAACCCCCCCCCCCCCCTCCACCCTTCTTCACTTTGAGAACTGTATTGATGGTCCCAAGCCCTTCCGTCTTCTTAAAATATATTACTTAAAAAAAATTTTAACGGCATGTTGGCCGCTTGCGGTAGTCCAGCCACCCTATTCTATAAGGTTGGCCTTTGATTTACATATATATATATATATATATATATTTATTTATTTATTATTTATTATTTTGTTTTAAGTGATTACAAATCCCACTATCTGATTGCTTTAGTTTTTAGTATTCACCGTAGTATACAATTTTTTAGCACTGTTTATACTTTTTAATTGTACAGCATCATTTTGGGCCTTTTAACACTTTTCACACCCTTCCCATGTCCAGCACGTTTGGTAATGCCATCGGGGGCCTATGAGTCCCTGCAGGTCTATCCTTGGTAAGGCATTCGTGTCCCCAAACCTCTTACCATCATCATTCCTTGGCCTTATTATGATCAATGTCTTTACATGTAATTGTGGCTGACTGTTAGTGACTCCCCAGTCCTTGCTAGACCCGTTGCTATCGCCACAAATATTATTATTATTATTATTATGCCGGGAGTACCAGCTGTTTTCACATTTTTCACGTACCTACTTTCATTTTCGTATCACTATTTTTTCGCTTCATATATCATAAGTTTTACATTTCTTTAATAAACATTTTTCTTTTCCAGTAACCCTTGTAATTTCTCTGTAATTTCACTCAAGAGAGCAAAAGCGACTTCAAAGCGACTCCGCCCATAAACCAACCAATTTTCTTTTGTGTGTTCTAACCACAGGATTGCCTACGTAATTCCGAGCCCAATATTAGGGCGGATAATTTGATTGTTTTTACGTCGTTTGTGCGTTTCGCCTTTTTTTTTTCACACCAACACTCATATTTTTCATATTTTTCACATATTATTTTACCACTGGCAAATTTTCACATTTGCTCACATTTGTTCACCGGCAGCATCCCTGGGAGTATCTACTTTCATATTTCATGATCCAGGGTAGCCAATGAAAATCAGTTAAAGTCAAAGCTCTACTTTTAGGTACCAAATTCTGAAGGAGACGCAAGATTCGTCTATTAAAAAAAATTACTGTGTCTCCGACTGAACAGGACGGAAAGCCAAATCGACTGCCTTTGGGGTAAATAAACACTGATGGAAACATATTTCCGTTTCCTTTTGGACTAAATGTTAAAATGCCTGAGCGGAAATTGAACCCTCGACCTCTAAGACTAAATGCCTAACCTCTGCCGATAATCCGTATACATAACTTAGTGGTAGTGCTTCAGTCTTTGGTCTCAAACGTCGAGGGTTCAATTTCCGCTCAGGCAGTTTAACAATCAAGTCCGAAAGGTAACGGAATAATAGGTTTGCATCTGAATTTATTAAATCTGATGCTACTGAGTTTACTGAGGTTTTACTGGCGATTGGTTTCTTCGGTGCACTCTGTTTTGTTGTTTGTTTCACTGCGATCACTGGTCAGCAGCGTGCACAGACACGGGAGGGCAGGGGCAACTTTTAGTAAAACTCACAGCACGTTATAGTGAGCATTTTCTCTGGGGAACCTTTTCTGATGATTTTTAAGCCCTTTTTATGCTTTTATTTGCCCCTTTCATGCCTTTATTTACATTTCTTAGGCCTTTTCTTGCCCTTTTTTGATGTTTACTTGCACATTTTTTCACGTGTTGATAGCTCATCAGCAAATCTGTTTGTTCACACATCGAAGAAGATGCTGGCCTGAGTATAGGCAATGGATTAATTTTTGGTAATGTTGATATACCAAAGACGATATACTCCGTAGGTGTTAATTCATACCTACAATTAGTGATTCATCTTAATCGGTATTTATTGGAAATCGGTGTTCGTTGCCGGCTAGTTGTTGTCAATTCCACGACCAAGACAGGGACAATTTAGCTGGATAAATCCAAGCGGAAAAACCCAGTATCTTTAACATGCCACAATCGACATGAGAACGAGACAACACAGGGCCCTTCTCGTCTAGTGGGTAGCTGAGGTCAGGATCGAGCGCGGACCTCCTGGACAAAAGACGGTCGTGCCATCCATCGAGCCACCTGACGCCCCTTCCCCCCCCCCCCCCAAGATGAGAGCCAAGATTGTTGTAACGATATTGGCAGGGAACCAAGGCGACCCAATAGGGCATGTCCTAGGTAATAAAATCAATGAAGGTGGAATAGCATACAGTGTTATGATTGTTAGAATGTAGTGATAAGTAATTGATGCTATACATGCTTTTAACACCAAGTCCGCAACAAAAGCCATGGGACCCAAGAATTCGCTGATCAAAATCAAGGTATCAGGTGACGACGGGAAGAATAATTCGTTTAAATGCAATTCGTGAAGAGGGTTTAACCCTAACGTTTAGTGATGCACGGTACGAAGCTGAGCATAGGCGAGCTGAGCTTTCTTTCACGCTGCATTGTAAATCCTTGGAATGCTCTTCTTGCATAGGTTGCCCAGGCTCCATCCCTTGCTACTTTTAAATTTAGGCTAAAAAGTGTTGGTTTAACTTGTCATGTTAAGTATTCTTAATGTTGTGACAAAGGCATTAGCCGGATTATCACGTAATCTTACTTTTATTGTTTTAATACGACAGGCTAGGTATAAGCGGATACCATCTATCCCTTCATTGTCCTTTTCTGTCTCTTAGACGCAATAAACGTTTCATTCATTCATTCAAAAGAGCTTCCTCTTGTCCTGACTGCTGGTTACTTCATATGTGTAGGCCTATCCACGATAAGTTTTGAACCCATTGTCCGATTAACATCAAATTTTCCACATGGGTGCAAACCCATTATGTGTATTTAAGCACGGGAATAGTGTCACTACCCAGGGAATGGACGAGAGGTTTCAAGTCCAAGAACTCAATTCCTATTCATTCCTTACTGTACAGCTAGGGGACTGTACACAGCGTATAACATATTAGGCATTGGCCCATGTTGCAGCCTGTACCAGCCCTAGAGACTCGCAGAGAGACAACTTTTCTAGTTGCCTCTTCAACACTAACTGCCTATCAGTGGTCGTCCAGATTTCTTTTATACGCTGGCGAACAATAGAAGTTTGCCTGAGGCTTTACGTCACGTGACTGGCTAACAGATGCGAACCGGTCCCGACAAGCATCTTATGTAACTGCAAGGTGCACCACGAGTGTTGACTCGTGTTGCGCCCTGCTGTACGTAAATAGCCGGTGACAGTGAATGGGAGGGGGGGGGGATTTGCAACGGTCTTTCCCATCCATGCTATCACTTGATCCTATGACTGACTCGCGTTTCCCATAGTTCCACGCGAGGAACATTTGCACATCTTCTTTACAGAGTCATTAATGGTTTCAAGTTAACGATACAAGTTCCACCTCAGCTCGTTAATCCATATTGAAGATACGACTTCACCAACACAAAATAAATTTGTCTCAGGAACGAGAATGATACAATTTTTCGTGAAGTGTATATTTTGAGCTAAGAATATCTCCGCTCGTCACAGACGTATTGTACATTTTGTCGCCAATTCACCCTTTGGTCCAAATTCCTTCATATTGTAATTTCTCTTCCTCTATCTCTTTTACAAGGCGGGGAGAGTCCTATTAAAACTTTTAACTCAATAAGACCAGAAGGTTAGATTTGTATTTCGCTTAATCGCCTGAAGCCAACTTTAATGAACTTTACTTTTGCGTCATGCGATTAGTCGCTTCTTGCCCTGCGATGTCCACCAGGCATTTCCGGGTATACACGACCGTTGGTTGTCTTTCCCCCCTCCATACGCCGGCAATCGACCCACAAACTCCGCCCGTCCGTCGACTGAGAGCCACCCAGCGGGCCAATTACGCATTCAGCGCGACGACTCTGCGGTCGAAGCTCGCTGCTGACGAGATTAGCCTTGCCGACACGCCCCCACAGCTTGCTATTAAGGCAGGTTCACGTGACCACGGGGCCGAGGTCGCCGCAGCCAATTAGGAGTCTTTGTTTCCAAAGAAGGTCTTGCCTGACCAGAGGCAGGGTAAGTGGGGTATGGTAAGGGGAAGGCATGCTCACCCCCTAACCTCTCCTACCTTCGCAACCGAAGATCTCATTAGCTGTTACCCCAGAATGAGTAATTAACGTTTAGTCGATCCGTTTGACTCTCCATTCCGTTTTGATCAATAAGTAATTCAATCTTAGGTCTGTACCCGTTTTCAAGAATTAGGAGGGAAATGTGCCGTTCGGAAATAAACCGTCCGAATTCTTACTTAATAACTCGACACGACCAAGGTTTTCCATTGACATCTCTATGTCCCTATTTAAATCGAAGTGGCATACCAGCAAGTGATCCCAAGAACACGAGTCCATGTGAAAATACCACCTCGCAAAATACCACCATACTGAAATACCATCCATGCATGCAAAAATACCATCGTTTTTTACTGAAATGCAAACTTATGCAAATTAATTCCAAACACGAGGAAAACATTGGAAAGTTAGGGCTCGTTACTGGTACAGCAACGCTGAAGGACTTAAACAAGAGTGTGGCATAATTCGCCTCTTAGCGTTTCTATTTGCCTATTTTGATGAGACCTACGTTACAGCAAGTTTCGCCAAATGCGGTCTTCTTATCGTGGCCGAGTGCAGCATGTCCGGTGAGAATTCGCCGCATCCCACCATTTTTTTCCCACCAGATGTTCGGAACGTGTATAACGCAACGCTAACAGGAGAAGCTCGGACAAACAATCGATGTGAAGGTTGGAACAATGCTTTCCGAAATTTAATGGGTCAAAATCATCCTACACTCTGGAAATCAATTCATACTCTGCACCATGATCAGGTGTTATCGACTATGGTTATTCCCGGTGCAAAATTCAAACGGCTTTCGTCCTTCCAAACGTGTGAGAAATGACAAAAACCGTAACGTGTCCAAGTGTTGTGCACCCAGTTCCGTGATGGGCAGAGAGATGTAGCCAGATTCCTACGAGTGGTTGGACTTTTAATCAGATTTCAATAAGAACAAACCAAAATAAAGTTGTTAACTGGTGGTATTTTTGCATATACGTGAATTATGAACGGTTGGTATTTTAGTGAGGTGGCATTTTGGAAGTCGTATATTTGACCGGTGGTATTTTTCCTGGTGGTATTTTGTCGGACAACCCAAGAACACATACAACGGTTTACATTCACTTCGTTTACAACAGAAATAGCAATGTGCTTGTTTACGCACAGTTCCTGTATACAAGACGTCAGAAAGTAGTTCGGACAAGGTATGTGATTCACGCCCATTTACGCTAAATCCCTTCTTCCTGTCCCCCCCCCCACCCCTTTGTGGAGCAGTAGGTAAGTCCTACCCTGCTGTTAACTTATTTTGAGAATTATTTGCTAAAACTCAAGTGGCATAAACACAAATTACCCAGACGCCTTCTGTGTGTCTGCCATCTTTCTTTGGTGTGCGGCAGCTTAAATATTCAAACACCCTCAGTAGCACTCGGGGGACTTCTTCATTTATCTTCTCTCCGTAGGTTCATTTCTTTTCATGCACCGACTTCTAATATCTCTCCAAGTTGTAGTTTAAAAAGATAAAATCCTGCTCGTCAGGAGAATCCCTGTAGTTAATTTAATAAAATATGTTAAAATTTCGGCGAATTTACAAATCATCCTCAGTACAGGAAGCTAAAATGAAAGACAATATAACAAAAAGAACAAAAACCTGTATATTTACCCTCAACATTTGAGATATCAAGCTACATCGGTTTACTTGCCCACTCAAGAGCTGACCAACTGTTAACAACTGCCACGTTGTGTGCGTAGCTGGGAAATTTAGGTGCAAAAGACTTTTATAAAGGTATAGATAGAGTGCTTATAAAGGTTAAGACGAATTGCTTCTGAATGCCAAACCACCTAACGGAGTTGCTTTCATTTCAAAAGCGTCAGCTCAGCGAGAGCACCAAGAACGAGAGTTCATGTAACAATGCTAACGACAAAGAAACGATGTACATATCTCCGAATGACGAATAGGCGAGTGGGCATGAAAACGATACGTGGTTACTGCATCGTCGAATAGCAAAAGTAAAACCTTCTGCATCTGTACAAGGCTGTTTGCCGTGACGCACGCATCACGTGACTGGGCTAGTCCATTCAAACGATCAAAGAGCCGGTATTCTCGTTCGTGAGTGGCTGACTCACAATGACGTCACGGCAAACAGCCTTGGCCCGTGGTATAAGAAACAGTTGTATTGGGTCAAACGGACCAAGTTTTAGGCCAGGGTCATCGGATCACTTGGTCGGAGTACCTGATACTTAATTTCGAGGGCGATCCGATGATCCAACGGCCCAGATATTTATCCTCTACTATGCTAGGCTAGAAAGTCGAATTATGTAAGGCATTGACATTTACGTCTTCGCCACTGATTGCCACCTACACAGACTACAGAAATTACAAAATGGATTTATGCAAATTTTATTCAATGAATGAATCCGGAAATTTGGAAACAAAGGAGGTTTATAGGAAACCTGAAATTCTTAAAATAAGACAGCTGAGCGATTGTGTCATTGTTCTAAAAAATTACTTTAATGATGAGTCTAACACCACCTCCAGCACTAAAAATACTTATCTGCAAAAATCGATTTACCAATATGTAGTGCCTTTACATTAAAAGAACCAACAGCTACAAAATCCCTTAGACTTTCGATGAAATCCCATTACGAGTGCTACGATTTAATTAAATAATAACCATAGAAAAACTAACTAACCGCTTTCTTTTTAGGCCAAAGACTCAAAGATTATTTTTTTCCTCATATCTGAATGGGTTTTGTAATATGGCATCGTGTCTGACTTACATGCCAATAATGATGTAGAATAAAGTGGAAACTAGTATCTACGTTGCTAGCATTTTTATTTATTTTTTCTTTTGCTCATTTTTTGTGATGGTATCAGTTAGTTGAAAGTGTGTAGGCTAAATGCCAAACCAAGTTTAGTTTCTACCTTGCTATTACATTGTTCCACCGTTTAAACACGATGTCAACAAATTATTGCATTTTCCTTGCACCTTTCAAAGTGGCCTGCAACAATCAACTGTAGGCATAAGGGCTCGTTTATGCAACGACAGTTTTCTCGCTCACTAGCTTTTACTTGATCAATACTAAATCTGATGGCTGCTTCTCGCCTTTACCGGCTTTGAGGCTTTCGAGTTGTCTATGCGTATTAGTAACCATGGCAACGACCTAGAAGCAAATCTTCTCCTCGTGCCTCGTGACGATGCTTGCAACATTTGAGCGTCGATTTATGACAACAAAATAAACAATTTTTACTGCAGTACAAGACGACGGAATGGTTTTTGTATGCCGGCATTCGATGGTTTGTCTTCGATTCGAAAGCCACGAAATGGACGCTATGTTGGATTTTGAATTCTCGCTGCGAGAAGCTATTTATTCTACCGAAGTTTGATCATTGCTAGAAGCTGTAAGAGGAAGAATACCAAATTTCGGAAAAAGCGTGAAATGACAACAATCTTGTAACAATGTTTAAAATTATTGTAGCACTTTGTTCTTTATCCGTGTTGTTATTTATAATACATACAATTTGTTATCTATTACCGCATTCCTTTAGTAGCAACGGGAAACTAATCGTAAATAAATAACGGTTGACTAGCAAATAACTTTCGGCGAGCGAGAAGTCATTTTTTGCGTGAACGCGCCCTAAAGCTTTGTAGCGCGACGCCATAGCTGTAAAATAGGTAGTACACGGATTACAAACAAAAACGTCAAGTGTGCCGTAAAAAAAGGGTTATATGATTATGTTTCACTTTACTTGTTAAAATATACACGGATTCATGGTTTTTAATTGAAATAAGCAAATGTACAATTAAGAAAATTGCATGTGTTTAAGTGCTGTTGTGCTTTACGAATCATATATGCAAAACGTAAAACACAACAGCACTTCAACAGATGCAATTTTCTCAATTACACATTTGCTTATTTCAATTAAAAATAATGAATTTTTATCCGTGTACATTTTAACAAGTAAAGCGAAATTTTAATCACATAACCCTTTTTTTTTACGGCAAACTTGACGTTTTCTTTTGTAATATAGGTTGAGGTTGCTATCAGTAACAAGACCTTATAGGGCAGTGACACGACATAGTATTATTGAATATAACTCTATGCTGAGCCTTAACGGGTTAGCTGCAAGGGGCACTGCAGAGAAAAACAGAAGGGCGTCATACTGAAGCCGATGCTGTGAAGAGTGATTTCTTAGACCTAAAACGCGCGATTTATGTTGTTGGAGAAAAAAACGTTATTTTAAGCTTAAGAAATTCGCTCTTCCGTTGTTTTTCCCTCCATTTTTATGTAGTGCACCTTGTAGTTATGCCCTCCAAAACCCATACTGGTGCCAATATGGCGGCAAATGTCACTGCTCTGTTGTAAACACACCCCTGGCTTCTTAACTACAGCTTCATTTCTGTCTTTGGTGACCACTGTTTGTGTTTGTGCATGTCATTGTGTTCGATTTATACATTTTTACAATAATACAGAGGTTTAGGCTGCATACAAGTAAACATGATCCTATAGAGCAGCGTCATGTGACGTCATTTTGGCTACGAGATACAATTTGGAGGTAATAGCTACAAGGTGCACTAGATTAAAATGTAAGGGAAAAAACGGCACTTCTAGTCAAGACAGTGCTTTGAGAGCGGGTTTCTTAGGCTTAAAAAAACCTTGTTTTCTCCAACAACAAAAATCACGAGTTATTGACTTAAGAAATCCAGTCTAATAGCATTGGCTTCAGTCAGACGACCTTCTTTTTTCCCTCCAGTGCTCCTTGCAGCTAACCCAGTTAATGGCTCCACCATAGAGTTATAAACAATAATACTACGTTGTGTCACTACCCTATTGTAAACGAACCCCTGTCTTCAACTGCAGCGTCATTTCTATCTTTTTGCCGACTAGACTGCTCTGTGCCTGTACATGTAACTCGTGTTTATGTTTTTACAATAATATAGAGGTCTAACGGTGCCAAAATGCCGCAATAACGCCCTTGGGCTGTACTTTGCGTTTATTTTCAGAGTGCATAGGAACAGCGCGTCTTTATAATTCATACCCATTTTAAAGCAGAGTGGCTGGAGGTGGGTTGGGAAAAGGTTGGAAAATGAACATTAATTCCCCGTTTCGGAAATATCCATTTATTCCACTGAAGAAATGAATTTTTACCGAGTCGGCACTTTCACTCAACCGCTTTAGACTTTGTTTTATCGGAGTTGGTGGAATAGCTGGCGGGGGTTTGTTATAAGAAGGTTGTATGTAGGCTGAGAGCGTCTGAAGTGGCGGCAGCGCGGGCGGCGACCGACATTGCGAGTCTGTTTTGGCGGGGAACGTAATTAGGCCGAGAAAGCCCGTGGCCTTGATTGAACTGAGTGGCAGGGGCTTCAAGTAATCGGGCCCCGCGCCACATTGGGCTTTGGACCAACGACTCCCCCGATATAACGAATAGAAAACGTATTCTGCTTTGCTCACAGTAATGTTACGATTGTACTTTGTTGATACCTCCGTACACTTGAGTTGTCAGCAAAGTGCGAAGACTAATGTTAGCGTTTTAATTATGTGTTAATCCTTTTTAAACGGGACCTTCGTTAGGGGAAGGTCGTTGTATTTAAGTTATCTTCAAATTGAAAAAATAAATACATAAATAAATAAAATGAAAAGGTTTAGAAGAAAAAGGGGAACACATGCACCGTCTTTTATTGCTTTAAGGAAAGGAAAATGCAACTAGGTTAGGCCAAAGTAAAAAATAAATGAACTTGGTTTTAAAATGGAGATGTAAGCCTAACAGAGGAGCGTGTGGCAGTTACCGAGGTAAATCTAACTAAGTTAGGCCGGCAGAAAGGTTATGGTTCTAAACCTTCCAAGTTCTTAAGTACATGCATTAAATGAGCACAAACTAAGGCTTCGCCGTTTAGAAAAAAAGCATTAGAGCTCGTATTCCCGTAACTCAGAGCTGTGAATGTAAACAAATAAAAAACAAATTAGAGTTCACTCGAAGTATAATTTTAAGTCCAATTCCAGGGAACGAGGTTTTACTCACTGGTAATGTCAGAAGTGAACGCAAGTTTGTCTTTGAAATGTGTAAACGTGTGGGCGTCTGTGTTTGTGTGTGCGTGTTTAATATTTGTATTTGTATTTCTTTATTTGTTTAGTCTGTTTTTGTTGTTTTATATTTTAAGTCTATTTAGCGCATGTGTGTGCATTTATGATTAAATTGTGAAACTTTCTTGTTAAGAGTTACTTTTGTTTGTTAATGTGGGTTTCATTTTCGTTCTATTTTGTGAGAGTGATTGTGTTCATTTCATGTGTGTATTTTTTTATTTTTCAATTTTGTGAGCATTTTGTTGATGTTTTATTGTTTCATGCGGGTGTAAAGTTTGTATTTTTGTGCGCATGCTTCATGTGTGAACTAGCCAACCGTTTTGTTTGTTTGATTAGTTATATATGAACGCGTGTGCATGGAGGTTGGCATGTCACACCTTGATCCCTGGAATTGGAGTTCACATTATAATTATTTTCCTTCAAGTGATCTCTAATCCGTTTTTGATTTGTTTACCGTCACATCTGTGAGTTCCACGGGAATACGAGCTCTCATATTATTTTTTTTCTAAACAGCGAAGCCCTTTTTTTGTTCAGGTAATTTGTTGGCTTTTTTCGCTTTCTTTTTAATGCCATTGTTATGGTCTGGTTTACCATGCATATGTCCATTCTCCGCCCAATTTTGTTTGGAAAAAAAAGGAACATTAGAAATTTACATTTACGTCCGTATTTCGTCTGCGGTTTGTCCTATGTCTGTTACTTTACGGTGACACACTAGCGTGTATCTATGGGTTAGCGTATTACAACTCGATTCATTGTGTATTCTGCATTGTTGCAGACAGTGTTGGAATAACGCGGCAAACAATCGAGGAAAACAATTCGGAAGCAATTTAGCTTGCTTCCTGAATTGTCTTGCTGTGGTTTGGTTTATCATGTCTGGTATGTCTGTCACCCAATTTTGTTTGCGAATAAACGGAACATTAGGAATGCGTATTTATGTTCGTGTTCCGCTCAAACTTTGTCGCATACGTCTATTATTTGATGGCAACATACTAGCGTCTAGAATTAGCTTGTGTCATCTCGATGGGTAGTTGATTATTGCAGGCAGATGCAGTATCGTGGCAAACGAACGCGGAAACATTTTCAACTTGTTTCCCGAAGCCCGCATTGAAGAACTAAATAAGTCATTTATTCATACCAGCCGCCCTATCTTTAGGCTCTCAAAGTTAGAGCCTTCGCACCTTATGGCTTAAAACTTGAACTAAACTTAAGCGAAAACCAAGACCATTTAATTTTGGTTCTCCACAACGAGTTACCCTTTCTCTGGCCGAAGTAACTCAAACAAGATACAACGATAATGTTACGGCGCCGTCCGAGCATCGTTGCATCTTGTTCGAGCGAGCTCTAATCCGATCTTGTCCACCTCTTCCGTCCTTGCCCCATTGTTACATTTTGATCCATTGTTACATGTTGCAGTAGGGAAATGGTTTCATGCAGATAACGAAGTATGATTTTTTTGAACGAGTTTCACGAAGGTGGATGAAGTTTGATTTATAATGTGTTGTGCCATATTGCTATATTATTACCGAAGAACGACGGTGAATGGATAGCTATATTACTTGACTTTTAATTCTCATGTCTATTTGTCTGTCTATCTGTAGGTTTGTCTAGTGTCTGGTAAGTTTACCTGATGGTATGGTGAATTCCCGTTTCGCCCAAAAAAAAAACCAAGTTAACAGCTTTACCCTCAGGGGCCCATCCCGCTAGAAGCTAGAAATCACCTCAAATTCCAACATGGCGGCGGTTTCATGTCTGCCGCCTCGCAACGAAAACAACAAATAACGTGATTTCAGAAGCGTTTGGGAAAATTGTTTCGTCATGAGGAATTCTTTATATTATTGGCACGGATTATAAGACTGCAAGTATTTACTCAAACGATGTCGGATTTAGCTAATCCATTTAGCGTCGTTACCATGGCAATGTCACCTTTGCCATCGCGATTGAGTTCTAGCTGCGAGAATGCAAAGGCGAGTTGTTGCGTAAACGCGCCCTTATACCTTATTTCTATGTAATGGGGTTTTAAAGGCCAACATTTAACCGAGACAAGCAGTGGTAGGAGAACACCAATTGATTTATTAGTGTTTGGAAAACTGGCAATAGAGACGGAAAAACGTATACTTTAAAGATTGTTTAGAATGCTTGGTCGTCACTACGTCAGTGCCAAGTTCCTGTTTTTAGAATTGTTAGTTATACACGTGATGGTTGCCCTTTCCCAAACGGGAATTCCCGTTTTGTAGAACTCCGTTTCGCAGAATCAAAATATTCTTCAAAAATTTTACATTACTGAATTCAGCCGGAGTAGCCCAATGGCTACAGCTAAGATGGAGCAAAGTAAGTCCCCAGGTATATACCGCTAGTTTTGTGAGGCATGTCCTGGGGATCCCGAGTTAAGCGAGCAGCAACAGCTCAATGGTTACCGTCCTCGTCTCCAAACCAAGAGCATGCCTGTTCGAATCCCACGACCAACCTTAAAAAAAAAAGTCACCACAAATAATTCGGGCTTGAAAGGGTTAAAGAGGCATGCCTAATTGGAAGTCATTTGTGATTAGCTTCGGTTTCTGATGTTATGTGTTTAGCCGCAGCGAGCGCGGTAGCACGAGCGAGGCCCTTAATTTGAAACCAATCATTCTGCAAAACGGGTGTTTGCTTACAAATGTATGACTATTATCATGTTATAAATGTTCGTGTTTAAATGTTTTAAATGTTTCTTGTGCCTAAAGTTTCGTGAACGATATTCGGCGAAACGGGATTGGCCCTGAGGCAAAAGCTGTTAATCTGCTTTGTTTTTAGCGAAACGGGATTTGGCGAAACGGAATGTAACCGATGATAAGGACGACTATCTCATATGCCAAAGATCTCAGGTCGGAGCCTGATCTCAGCCAACCTTAGCATTTTCAGGAAGAACGGCACTATGGTGCCTCATGCTCATGTCGATTACGGAATGTAAAACTCGGAATTTCCTGTAGGAATTACCTAGCAAAATGGTCCCTCTCGCCTTCGGCTCGTATTGCGTCAACAACTCCTGTCTGTCTTGCTGTCTGTCTGTCCAAGCTTCTCAACCATTTACCACACCGGGATAAATTTGGTAGGTAGAGGGCTGTATAGAGTACTGGCAATAACGCCACATTGGATACGGAGCAAACACATGGAACCGGTCGCTGAACTAGCCGCAAGGGGCACATGGAGGTAAAAAACAATGGCGTGTTTGGTCTAGCCAATGTCAATGACTAGAAACATAACCAGAGTGAGGAAAGCTTATCGCACTACTCCGTTCCGGTCCTTTACGTCACGTCGCAGGCCGTCAAATTTTTGTTTGGATTAAAAGCATGTTAAGTTAGATGAGCCTCGTATACTGCTCCGTCTCGTTCTGTGACGACCCGTCGGCTGACGGATGGGATTGTCGAGGCAGAATACTTTCAGTTGAAAACTGATCGCATCGGAGAAGTGTACGCACCTGCCTTCAGTCGACGGCCGTCGTCGTCCGTAACGTGCCTTTCCTTTGCTAAATACAGATGCAAACCTATGTCGTTTGTCTTCTGGACTTAAACGTCATCATACCCAAGTTCAATAAGAATTAATACCTAATGAAGCATAGACTTTCTATTTTATTACCTAATTAAGATCACTCCCAATTCTTCATCATTGGCATTGCCTATTTGGGCGCGATCAAATTTAAAAGCTCAGCGGAGCCGACTGAAACAGGTAGCGACGGAAGCAATGTGCGCTGGACCATTCATTGCCGTCAGTCGTCGGAACGGAGCGGAACGGAGTAGTGTGCTACAAGCTGAAGACTTGAGGAACAGGATAATACCGGTTTTAGTCTTCTGTGCAGCCGTACCGGCTGAGAAGACTATTGCAACGACTTTGTCCGTCCGTCCGTCGTTTTTTCCAACTTCGCAACGGTACCAGAAATTGACGACCACTGTTTACAACGTTCGATTTAGTGTGAGAAGTTAGTTAAAGAACATGGCAAATTAAAACATCGTTACTTCCTTATAGCTAATAGACTTCTTCGACGTCACTAAATTAAATAATAACATTTGATCGTCGGTTTGAAATCCTAAGATAACACCGCAGTAAAAAGAAATTGCTCTTAGCTTCATTTAAAATAGTCTCGTCGCATTGTTGCGTGAATGAATAGATTTACCGTAGAATCAAATTCTCCATTAGGCCTATCTGCTACTTACGAAATCAAAACTGCATTAAAAAAAATTAGGCCTAAAAAACGAAAATTAGGCCTAAAATCATGTTACCACGGCAACGTCAAGTTGCTACGAGTCGCAACAGCGTCATCAACAGCGTCTCTCTTGTCACTTCCCCACTGATCTATATATATAGGCTACGTTGCGCATTACGTTGTTAACACTGTAACTGTGTACCTGAAGGCGCACCGTGTTGCAAAAATGAATATGCTTACTATACAATTCATCTCTCCGTTAGCTGCTACTTGCGAAATTAAAACTGCTCGTTAAAATTAGGCCTAAAAGCTGACAATTAAGCCTAAAATGTAAAATAGGCCTAAAAGCTAACCCATTTTTAACCGCCAATTGTGATGGCTACTGCTTTGAGATTAGTATAATAGAGACAGCCGTTGTAGTGCATGATAGAGGTGTGCGCCTCAATATTGGAAGTGGGGGAACTGGACAGAAGACCGTTGCGACTAGGCTCTCGCTGTAGCCGCTTGTTTTTTTTAATCAATAGCACCCTCAACATTCTTTGTTTGTTGTTCTCCCAACTTAATTTTCCTTTCACAATTTGCATCTCGCAACCTGGCTGCAATCCTATTCACATCCCTGCTTCCTTTACTTTTTCCTACGTTGCATTCTTTTTATTTTTATTGTTTTTTCTCTCCATTTTTCAGCACTCTCTTTCTCTTGTGTGTGTATGTGTGTGTGTGTGCGTGTGCATTTTTCTTCAGCGGAATGTTCAGAATGTGCTAGGGTTGAATCGGGCATGCGTGTTCGCGTATTGTCGATTCGTACACCCAGGGATGCAGTGCGGTGAAAAGTCGGCTCCAGGAATGCCCCAGGAATTCACTGCAATCCCGACATTACTTGTAAGCTGCACTGGAACTCCTTGAGGTGAAGTAAGGAAGATTGGAAACGGGACGGAATGAGGGGGAAGAAATGATGAGAGAATGGGAAAGATTTATTATGACGAATTATTATGGGGGGGGGGGGCCACCTGCAAATGACTCGAACTGAAAATCATTGAATGACTGGATTGCCTAACAAGATACTATTTTGTAAGCCATTCAAGTGAAACTACAGGACGGTCCTCAAAAAACTGACAACCCAAGATATTTTAAGTCCTACTTTTCTAGTTAGCAC